>JALJCO010006522.1:0-52500 GCA_023101725.1 Atherinomorus stipes | reverse complement strand
GCCAAATTTGTGGCATTTGAGGTAGTCCTAGTTTTATGTTTTTTCCCCCCCATTACATGAAATTATACAGTCTGACAGAGATCAACTCTGCAAAGCTTTTCCCTGCTTCATTTTCCACTGACAGCATCCCCTTGAAGTGAGCATGATCAGCTGTTTATCATGGGAGCCTGTTTAAAGCTGCGATGCAGGGAAAAACTCATGCTTTTATCTGAATTGATTACATGTTAGCATTAAAGGAGTGAAGCGTAGAATTGTGGAGTATCAACTTTTTGATACCTTTTAAACCTTCCCTAAATTATACCCTGGTATGCAGTATTACCTCACAGGCTAGAATTTAATGTGCAAAGATCAAACAGCCTTTGATTCCTCAATCTTGATCAAAGTAAAAAAGATATTGGGTGGAAAGAGCTGTTTCTAAGTCCTGTTTCTTGATACAGATGAACATTGGGGAAAAAGAAAAACAAATCAAGATTATCATTCTGTACTTTTTTAATTAATCTTTTAAAATAATTGATTCATGAATGGGTTTAAGTTGCACCATAATCTGTTACACAGGAACAAACTCTTTTAAACTATCTAAGTACCTCTGTTCCTGCTGCTCCAGTACACAGACCCACTGTTAAATATTTATTAAGGAAACAATACTTGAATTAGTAATTGTGATTGATTGATGTGCGACTGGTTGTTGTTCTGGTCTGAGTTCTGAAGTGTGTTTAACAAAAAAAAAAAGAAAGAAGCAAGAAAAATTTTGCTAAATATTAATGGTGCAAGCTTGCAATTTTTTTTTCTTGACTGGAACCATGTCAATCTTCAGCTGTTCCACAAGAGTAAGCAGGCACTGGTTACTTATGCAGACTTCTTGCTACCTCTGCTTGCCATACATGGCTTGGATCTAATGAGGTGGTGGCCATGTTGAAGATTAAACTGTACCCACATGAAATGTCAAACTTGGATTACCTCATTCATGTTGAAAGTGTTCATTTATATGAGCTGTTGACCTCTGATTTTATTCTGTTGGAACAGGGGTGCCCGAGTCCAGTCCTTGAGAGCTACTATCCTGCACATTTTGGTTGCATTCTCAAACACATCTGAATCAAATGAATGGCTCGTTACCAGAGGGTATGCCCTAAAAATGGCAGGATAGTGGCTCTTGAGGGCTACTCTCTGATAGAAGGTGCACTTCCAAAAGGATTTTGGACTTGTTGAGGATGAATGATTAATGCTGTTTTCTGGAAGATTTGTGAGAATGAGGCTTCCTCTGGTGTTTGATCTTGTATCTGACTCTTTATTGTAACTTTTAGTCACTGACCCTTACTCATGTGGAGTAAAGTATGAAAGCTTAATCCTTCAATATTTAATGGTAAATTAAAAAAAAGGACAATTTTTTTCAGCATTAAAGTTTTTTCTTTGCAAATGATTTCCATGGAATATCATATTTTGCTGAGAATTTTTGGCAGCCAACTATAATCTGTAAGATTAAATGACTGATAAAAGAGGCAGCACTAGCATGTTTTCTTTTTTAGGTCATGGTCATTAACTTGTACTGAAAAGCTGTTTAGTGTAAAGCGTGACATATGTTGAGTAGAAATTTCTGTATCTGCCAAGCATGCTGCCATGAAGATCACTGATGTGCTGTTCATGCACCACTGTAGAAATGTAGGAATTTAGATTTACATTACTAAATGTGGTATAGTTAAACAACCCGGCAAGGAAATTAAGCTGTTTTTTTGTTTGTTTGTTTTTTAATGAAGTTGGATTTGAATAAATGTAAATGTTATCTGATGTGAAATCACCAGATTTTCTTGAGATTGCAAATTAGGGATGGGTACCTTTCACATTTGAATCGATACGGTACCAACTTTCGGTACCTGCGACCGGTACCGGTACCAAACGGTACCAGTTTTCGGTACTTTTATGTGTGTTTATATGGCAATAACAGATTTATTTCTCATTCTCAACATAGAATTTTTAATAATGTATTAAAGCAAAATCCAGCTGTTTCTCTATGATGTCAGAGCGTCTGGTAACAGAGGGAAACTTAATGGCAAGGCAAGTTTTTTTTATACAGCACATTTCATGTAGCCTACAGGAAAATTCAAAATGCTTTAGATAAACCAAGCATTGCAGCAGGGTGTAAAAGGGAAAATGATTAAGAACAAAAAAGTAGAAGTATAATTTTAAAATGATAAACATTAAAAATATTTAAGATTAAAAAGAGAGAGCATAGAGCCGTGCAGATTTGAACTTTAGAGTAAAATCTATGTGAATGCAGCTGAGAACAAGTGTTTCAGCTGATCTGAGACTTTCTGGGAGTTTGTCCCAGACGAAATAATAATAATGACAGAATGATGTAATGAGAGAAAACTGATTTTGTGGCGGCGTTTTGCGCAGGTCTGGAGGCTGTGATCCTGCTGCAGGGATCAGTTCACTAACTTGATGCAGACAGTTTCTGCCGTGCTGGTTCAACCAGACAAGCTGTTTCAGAGAGACGCAGACTCTTATTTATCAGATGTAAGTATGGTGGCTGGTGCACTCGCGTGCGGAAACTCCGCTGTGATGAAGAATTTAATAAAGATGTGGGATGCGACAGAGGGAGACATGCGACAGACGTGACATGCGCGTCGCCCCAGAACTGGTTTACTGTCTTGGTTGATGGTAAACTCAGTAAATATTCACATCGTATTAAGTTCTTGAACGGCAGTTTGTGAACCCTGCTGGTTATTATCTGCCCCCGATTACATCTGTTCAGCCGCCGAGGTGCTGGCGGACTTCTCCCTCTTTTTTTCTGCGGGCTGAGGATGACGCGTTGGGAACAGAGCTTTGAAAAGAATATTGTGTTTAATCTGCTGCTTTCTCAGATCAGACGTGTTCCTGCCCCTGGCATCACAAATAATGCAGTGAACTTGATGTTTTAGAGAAGTGAAGCCAGGAAAGCTTCTGATTGAACACGCGGCCGCTGCTGCTGATGTCATGCTGCGATGCAACGTTTACGTGCGGCACAGAAATAACAAACTCTTCCACTACCTCACATTAAAAAGGATGCATTTAGGTACCGAAACATGGTACCATTTGATTTTACGTGAATCGGTACCCGGTAGTACCGACGGAGTTCGGTATAATAAATAATGAAAAAATAATAAAAGTACCGATTTCGGTACCCATCCCTATTGCAAATACTGTTTTTCTGATCTGCCCAGGAAAGAGAATATAAACTGGTTTCCGGATAGACTTTTACCATTTCATAGGGTGGTCTAGTTCAGTTTTATAGTTAGTTTTGATTTTCATGCAAGCTTCAACATAAAACTGTATGAAACAGAGAGTAACATGCCTTTTTACTTAATATTTATTTTGACTGTTGTTTGTGTTGCAGCAGATTGTTGGCTGCCATGTGGCCCTTGTTTGTTCTGTCACTTTCTGGACAGACTGATCAAGTAATTAGCTGCTTCATACAAGTCTGTATTTTATCTGTAATTCAGGAATATGAAGTCTCCCTTTCTGTGTATCAAGCAGAAGGATCAGATCACCTGGCACATTGCATTGGGTTGTTTTTTTGTTTGTTTTTTGTCTTTTAGTTTTTTTTCAAAGATTTCAAAAGATATGATAAAAAGTCTAAAAGTTGCTAAATGCAAAAATTTCTCTATTTACACTGAACAAGGAGGGGCTAGGGTATGTGTGGGGGGAAAGGGTGTGGAGCTCAAATATGAGTCCAGATCAGTCTCTTAATAAATGAACTCAAGCAGAGTTTTTTCACGAATGCTCCTGTTCACAGTTGTATTTCGGGCTCGGAAATGCACACGCTCTGGCTCACTTATAGGCTCACTTGAGGCATACTTATAAAATAAATTCACAGATCATCGGAATCACTGAATGTGCGTTTACGAGCTGCTTCTCATTCGTGAACCTCTGTATTTGTGAGAGAAATCTGTGGTGAAGTTTGAGACAAATCACCATTGGCTGATGAATCTCTCAATCAAACTTACAATTCTGATTGACAGATTTATCAGCTAACCAAGCGTGTTTGCTTTTAGCCAGTCGTATGGCTCCTTACATTCTCTCCACACTTTTAAATCATTTGCAGGGCTACTGTTGTGTGTGCATCAAACTGCAATGGGCTCTTTGCATGGCAGCTTATGACATATTTCAGGTATTTTACTCCTGGCAAGTGTAGAGCCCTTTGCTAATGTTAGATTAAATCTCCATGACCTAAATAAATTTCTAATGCATCTAATCTTGCTTAACATACATATTTTTTTGTTTGTTGTTTGTTTTATGTCATTGCCACAAAAAGACACATTGGAACACCACTGCTGTATGCCGCAGTGTGCAGCTTTGGCTAAGTTCAATTCTGTTGTTGGCTTCCACATATTTCCTAAAAATATTGAGCTACAGAGGAACTGGGTGATTAAAATAGACTACGTCACCATTACAGAAATTATATTTGTGAACCAGAGCGTGTGCATTTGTGAAACAGGATGTGTACATATCTTGAGTCCGAAATACAACTGCAAACCAAAGCATGTGCATGAGTGAAAAACACTACATGAGACTAATCTGGCCTCATACTTATACCAAAGTTGGATTGTTAAATATTCAGGTGGTATGTAAACAAGGTCTGCCACAAATAGAGCTGGGCGATATGATAAAAAATTCTATCACGAATCACGATTTTTTTTTCCCCCCCCCCCCCCCCCATATTGTTCGATATTGATATATATTACAATATAAAATAAATCTTTATTTTTGACAATCTTAAATGTACCGTTACTCTGAAGTAAGATTTAAAGATATCAGAGGATTCATTTTATTCAAATATTTATTTTCGGGCAAAGTTGAATGTTGCGGCTGCCTACTGCTTGCTCGAATTATTGCTTGTTTCCTGTGCAAATTTCTGTGTGCCACAACGCATTGAGGATTGGTCCTGGCCACCACACCTTCTTCTCCTTCCCTCTTGACTGGATAATTACCCAGCCAATCACAGACAGACCCTCACCCAGCTGGGAGATAAAAGACCTGTGGCCTTTGTTCAGTGGCAACTATTTAGACCTGGCAGTCTGCCCCTTGCTTGCTGTGGATTTTGGCTTGTGTCTGATTAAGTAACCTTTGACTGTTAGAGGTCTTGTTCTGGGTTGGTAACTTTTCTTTTTTCTATTTGTTCTTTTGTTCTTTTTTGTTATTGTGCTGATCACACTTTTTAAACATTTTTTGCCATGTTTTATAGACCAAAACGTCCTTCATGATGATCTATGTAACAGAAACAAGCGCAGCTGCATAGATGAGTTATTAGAAAACATTGCTGCTTTTCAGCACATCTGACCAGACTGTGACGTTGTGAGCCGAAACCGGATGTGACGTCTGCCCCTGAGTCTTCGCAGCTTTTTTAAAGGAGTGATGACACAGCAGTAAAAAATAGTTTATGTTGTTGGCATTACTGTATATGTAAATACTCCAAAGAAAAAAACAGCATTTTTTACAGCAGGGTATCGTTTTGAAACGCCAGACCTCACTTCCTCAGTAAAAGACTTGGAAGCAGTCATGATATTGAGCTTTACCCGGAGACGAAGTTGATTTCATTTTGATTGGCTACATCTTATTTGGTTATAACCTCATTTAGAGAAAGTAGGTCAAGCTGCGGTCAGACTTTGCTAAAGGCTAACTGCTAGCAACATGGGCACTTCAGACAGTGAGCTGTGTTTATCAGAAAAGACAGCATTTAGAAAATAAATAAACTTTAAGGTAATGACAAGGTTGTGGTCGCCTCCCTCAGTGTTGCTGCAGAAGCTTTCTTTTGAATCCATTTGTTTGAAAACCCAGACCTGACTGCACAGAATTTACTACTCATCGGGAGGGAGGAACGAAGCGGAGGGTGCATAGACCTTTAGGAGAGGGGAAGGGGGGGGGGGGGGGGGGGGGGGGGGGGGGGGGGGGCTGTTTGCTTGATAGTCTGCTCTTATTGGAGCAATTGAATTACGTAGAATGATAAGCTGCTGTCTGATTCAGCCGTTTCTGAAGAGAGACAAAGCTGACTGACTGCCTCATCAGTGCACAACAGATCATATTATACACCCAAAACCCCAGAGAAGTGAAATTTGATGTCATGGCACCTTTAACATTGAAGTCAATGGCTTCATTGCGGTTTTTAAGTTCCTTTTCCAGTTTTACAGAGAAACAGTAACGACTCAGCCTTCAAATTGTATTGACAGTTAAAAGCTCGTAAGTGCAGCGTTAGTTTATTTAGGTTTCCTACAAATTTAGTATTTTATTTTGAAGAGGATAAAAAAGCAGGTCGGAGTCGTACTCACTGGGAAACGGGCAGCAGCCGGACCTCTCTGCTCGTCTCTCCTTTCTACAGCATCTGTCTACTGAAACTTCAGACACCAGTGTGTTGAGACTTCAAACACAATGAAACTGCAATCATCTCCTCGGAAATATTCTTTTTCATCCATCGTTGCTTCATCACATCGGTCATACAGCGCCTGCTATCGGCAGACAGCTGCAGAACGTCTCCGGTCATCAGATCTCCTCCAGCTGCTTCCAAAGATGCTTCCTTCCCTCCATCCTCATCCTTATAAACGGGAACTATTTAAAACTCGACTGGAACCATGTAAGTTGTTATCTTTGTTATTTTTAAAGGAGTCATCACCCGGAAATCCCACTTTTTCACTTTAAAACGTGTACTGGAACGGGACCTCAGTTATAACGTGCCAGAATCTCCGGAGAGTGAAAGTGACTTTGTCTTTGAGTGCGGGCTCTCTCTTCTCACCAGAATCGGCCACAAACACGCGCTCTCCACATAACGCGAATTGAATTTCTTTCTCCGAATGACGTGAACTAGAGAGGCTGCGAGCGAGCTGCTAAGCTAGCCTCTTAAGCACCACCTGAAGGCAGCTGATTACCTACCACAGAGTAGACCGTGGCAGGTAACTCCGACGACAAGGAGGAGGGGGGAGATGGCGGTGCTGAGTTGCCTCGGCAGAAATTCAGCAGTTTTCAGTGCTTTAACAGGAGGGACAGCTTTACCAGGGACCAATGGATTATACTTATCAGTGAGGATGTGCAGTCTGTAAGTGTTGCTGCTTGTGTAACTTATTATCGTTTGTGTAAGAGACCAGTAAACGGTGGTTGACGAGCGGACAAGCTGCTAATGTAGCTACAGAAACTAATACTGTTTGGGTAACTTCACGTCACATGTCTGCTCCTTATATTCATCAGTCTAGCCCTTTTACTCCGCGGATTCTCTCCATCAACCGAGCCATTACGTGTTTATCACGTCATTCTCTGTTGGGACATCATTTCCTTCACTTGCTCTGTCCTGATAAAACTTTGTTTTGGCTTCGACGTTTGCCTCGTGAACGCGCTTACAGACCAACTCTCATGCGTATTCTCGTGACAAACAAAAGTTGGAGATAAAAAGAGGTTAAAATGAGCTCATTAAATTTTCGTCCCACCCAACTATAATTAAAAATTCATTTGAAGATAATTTAAGAAGGATTGTGTATGTAAAACACTAGGTTATGACACCTTTAAAGGCTAATTATTTACTGCAGCTAGCTCGCGGGTAGCCGTTAGCTGCGAGCTACCGCAGGGGAAGAGTGCCTCCTTTCTGTCACGCCTGGCTCTACTGTATGTCAGACTGCTGCAACTCATCGAGTTGTGGGTCTGCTTGTGTTGTTCCGGCCGCTTCTTACAGTTCTGGTTCCCTCAGTGTGGTCCTTGTGATTGGTTGGGCGGTAGTAATGACTGTCGTATTAAGCTACATGATAGGCTGGAATGGAAAACGATGGGACTTATTTTTTCTATCGAATTTCCCATCGAAACTCTTTTTTGTCTATTCCAGGCACGCCTATCGATAGATACATATTATCGAATTATCGCCGAGCCGTAGCCACAAACGATTATTTTGATAATTGACTCGTTCCAGACTATCTTGTCGATTAGTCGACTAATCGGACCATACGAAAATTATAGCATATTTACAGTACCGGTCAAAAGTTTGGACACTTTCTCATTGAATATAATCTAAAAACGCATCCAAACTTTTAAATGGTAGTGCGTGTGTTAATTTGTATCAATATACAGTAGGGCTGGACAATTAATCGAATTTCAATCGTGATTTCAATTTTGCCTTTTCACAATTATAAAAACACTGTAATCGAAGAAAAACAATTAATCCTAATGTGAACAGACTGGTGGAGTTATAGGAAGCAAACTGCAGGGAGTATAGAACAGGAATGCCTGTAGGCTTAGTTATCATTTTTATTGCTATTATTATTTTGAATAATATACTAATTTTACTCCTTTACTTGTTTCTAATTTATTTTTGGTTTAATTTTCTAAAAAAGTTATATTTCAAGTTGAGTTATGTGATTCAATAAACACTTTTTATAAAATCAATGAATAATCGTGTATATTAATCGTGATTTCAATATCAGTCAAAATAATCGTGATTATAATTTTTCTCCATAATCGTCCAGCCCTAATATACAGTTCAAGAAAAGATCAGACAGAAAGGCAGACAAGGCAGCGGATGGTACAATGGCAATTTTTCAGAAAAACAAAGCTTAAAGACAATGAAAGATTAGTCGATTATAAAAATGAGTTGTCTACGAGTAGATTAAGTGACTAATCGTTGCAACCTTAGAATAGTCACTGGTGGAAAATCTGCTTGCTTGTACATTCTCTGACACACTGAAGTTTTGATGTTTTGGTCAGTAAAAGCTTTTTCCCTGCAAGCATCGCATCATATTCAAGTTGATGTTTTGCTATGATGGCAACACATGGACACTAAAAACTTTAAAAGTGACATGAAGACATTTCATTGAAATTTTGGAGCTTTTGGAAACATTTTTTGTACTGAGTGAATTTGCTCTGCTGCTTAGGCTTAAACAAATTTCCTGCTATGTGAAATTGATATAACTTGTAGGCGATTTCTGTCACAACGACTTGTGTATTTCAAAAAAATTCCTCATCAGATTAAATGCAGTTTGTAGCTGATGTAAAATGATTTCATTGCAGGTACAGGTCAGATATTTGAACTGCATAGCAGCAATGTTTTGTTTCAACATAACTCAGTTCAAGACTGTTTGCGGAGGTTTGTTGGCCATGTGTCATAACCAAAGAGAGGTGAATTTGGGCTTATAAAGGAGGTTGTTGTTGCTATATTGGTGAGCTATTATTAGAATACTAATTTTCTCTCCTCCCATAGTATCAGTCATCCTGGCATAACTCTGTTTTGCTTGGTTGCATTTGAGCACATTCTCTTAACAAGTCCTTTTATAGCCATGTGCTAAAGTGGCAAGTTGTGTAATTTAGACATTTTTAAAACTGGAGTGTTGGTGCCACAGAGCAGTGGAATTTGTGCCATCAAAGGTCAATTAGAAAGAGTTAGGCAATACTCTCTTCTTCATGGACAAGAGAAAACTGTCTTTCTATTTTTTTTTTTTTTTTTTTTTGTCTTGAATCATATTAACTCTGCGACAGCTCAGTTTACCCGAAGTGTCTCATCTGTATAAAAAGGTTGATTGTTATAGTTTGGTAACCTAAAAACCCAAATCAGGTCATTTCTTTCTGACTTACAACAAGATATTGTTTAACAACACCTTGACACCTGCATTAATCTTGCATGTGGTGCTGATTAGATTATTTTCTTTCATGTTAAAGGGCTCTTCACTGTACTTCATGAAAGGAGTTGGATGTTTTGTGATATGTTTGTGAAAAGCGAGCTGCTGTTTGTTTTATTAGTTTGCTTTTAGATCTTAAACTTAAAAGCTTAAATTCAGGCAACTTTTTAGATTTTGTATGATTGAGTGGTAGTTTTAAAGGATAACTTTCTTTTTTTCAACCTGGGCCTTATTTCTGGGAGTTTATACGTGCACTTACTCACAGGTAAAGTTTCGGCATCACTTTGAGTCCTTTGGAAGATATAACTTGATTCGCACTTCGGTGTACATCCAGTAATAATGGCGGAGATGGGGCAGCGACTATATAAGGCATTATCTGCAGTAAAACAACTTGATTTTCACCAATACTTTAAGTAGAATGAAAAAACGAACGAGTACTATTGTTTCGTGAGTTCAGATTTAGCTTTCCGTTAGTTATCAGGTAGTTCTACACACTTATCAGAGCCGCGCGCTCATGATGCGCGCTTCCGTCGTACAACTGAGAAGACCAGCTTGCTACCCAGACAACAACAAAAGCACAACTCTGCACTCACAGGTCAATAGTACTTATTCGTTCGTTCATTCTACTTAAAGCATCAATGAAATGAAGGAGTTTTACTGCAGATAATGTCTTATAGAGAGGCTGTCACATCTCCGCCATGATACTGGATGTACACCGATTGGCGAATCAAGTTATATCTTCCGAAGGACTCAAAGTGATGCAGACTTGTAAGTAAATGCATGTATAAACTCCTAGAAATAAGGCCCAGGTTGGAAAAAAAGACAGTTATCCTTTAAGACAATTTGTGATAATAAGAAGATTTGTGATCAACCTTTGTGTATTATTTACAAGTCATTTTCAGATGGGTCGGTAAAGTCTTTGCCTCTGTTTCTGGTTATAACACAGAAGCCCAGGCTCAAAGGAGGCGGAGTCATGAGTGCACAAGAGGCTTCCAATCCTGGAAAGGAGAAGCCAGATGGGAGTGGAAGCGCAGCCGCAGATGCCTCAGCAACCAAGAGTACTAGTCCACCACCTGTCAGCGTAAAGAAAGAGCCGGGGACCTCGGAGACGAGCAATGGGAAAGTTGGTGATCCCAACCCTGCAGAGATCTGTGTTGTCATTGGAGGAAATGATGGAGGATCCGGTGGAGGGGGAAACCGTAGAGCTCAGGCCGAGGGTATGTTTGCCCTTGGTACTCCTCCTCCAACGAAGAGCACAGACTCATGCATAGGTGTGTGAATGTGTATTGACTTATACCCACATTTTCTGACAAGTATTTAAAAGTGACATTTAAAAGAAAAAAAGAACTCATGCCAATTTTCAGGAACTGTGTTTCTTTACTGAAGATCATTCACAAAGATCAATGAGGAGCTTTTGTTTGAACTTTTTTCTTAAGAAGAGGTAGCTCTTATGAAAACTATTGACAACATGCAGCTATGATTGTATTTTTTTCAAAATGTAATTTTCCAATCCTGTGAGCACAAATGAAATTCTTTTTACCTCCATGAGTTGGGATGGCAGCTGAAATCTTAAAGATGGATACCACAAACCTGGTTGAATAACACCATTCTGCATGGCTAGCAGTTGTGACATTGGAAGGAAATGAGAAATATATTTTAGCAATTTGTGCCAGCTGGTCCATAAGAGATGTTATGAAATTTTGATCTCTGCTGCCACAAAATTATGATAATGGTTGTGATTTAGTGATTATTATTATTATTATTACACTGACAAAGTACTAAGGGAAATCATTGGCAAAATGTAAGCACTGTTTGTGTGGTTTTTATAACTTTGTTTTGAATTTTCGTGCAGGTTCATATGTATGTGCAGTTTGTGGGAAGAAGTACAAGTATTATAACTGCTTTCAGACGCACGTGAGAGCACACAGAGGTAAGACTGGTGGTTTTTTATTTACTTTTTTTCCAGTCTGCTATTTCCAAAACAGTTAGCAACCAGTGTGGAATGTAAATTAATCTAAATGCAATAGTGTTTGAACAATTGAATCCGTTTATTTCACTGCCTGCACATTGTACATGAACAACATACTGTGTTTTTATCCTTTAAAAAAACACTCATTTTGAGCTTCAAAGTGGCAAAAAAATCTCAGAAAAAATTAGGGTAAGAGCTTATTAACACCTATGTTGTGTTACTTCCGTTTCCTACAAATGTGTACGTTCCCAGTGACATAATTACATAAGAATTAGTGTGGCTGTCACTGATGCTGGCTTTGAAACGGTGCACTGATAAGTTGCTGGACTGACCCTTTTCTCTTTGTTCAGCCTGGCTTATGGGGCATTTTTAATTTCCAAAATAGATTGACAGATTTTAATCAATGAAACCTTAGGATACTTTCTGTTTTTAGATTCCAAGCAATCTTTGGGCATAAAATAACTATGTTCACTATGATTTTTCAGAAAAAAATGTCTGAGCCCTGCGGTGTTTTTCCCTGCACAACTCTTTATTTTTTTAATGCAATGTTTTCTCAGCTCCTCCAAGATCATGCCCATTTAAAATATTTGATAAATTTGACTGACACACCTTTGCTATCCCTCTGCATTTTGTTCACAGAGTAGAGGGGATTTTATAGGAGACTAACATTGCAATTTTAAAATGCAATACAGAGCCGAATTGTCCTGTGTGTGGTGCAAAAGCCAATGTGGTGAAATGTGCTGCATTGGATGTTTATTTAGTTGTCAAGCTTTTTATTTCACAGAGTCAGCTTGCTGTGTGAAAATACATACTGGTGTAGCACCAACCTCCCTCCATTTGGTGTGAACAAGCAAAGGTGACCAGCAGTGGCATAACAGTGTCCTGTACTTTACAACATTAATAGCATTTAACATAATAATGCAAGCTCAGTGTAAATAGGTCTGCAGGTTCTTGGGTTATTTTACATGTCATAAAACCTACCAGTTGTCATCAAACTATTAGTACAACATCTATTAGTACACAAGATGTTTCATTTAGAATATAGTTTGCATTTATTTTCTTTGTTTTTTTTTTTGTATTTTTTTCTGTCTTCAACTTGATTATGAGGCCTACCAACTTGCTAACCATTGTATTTCTTTTTTTCCCTCAACATCCCATTTTTTTCTTTCTTTTCCTTTGGAGTGCAGTTGAATTTTTTCTTTGTGCCTAGCCAAATAACAACTGAATATGGGTTTTGGTCTCCGGACCGAATTATCTTCAAATGATTCACTTCCTCAATATGACTCCTGTTAATGCCAGTAATTTTTTCTCATTCATATTTTCTTCATTCATCACCAAAATGATTTATAATGTGGTGTGCAGGAATTAGATTGGCATTGATCTACTCAAGTATGTCAAATCCTTTCCCCCCTTCCCACTATAGAATCAGAGAGCATGGTTGGAGATGGTCTGCCTCAAGCACCCAACAGTAAGTTTTGTTACTTTTCAGTTAAACAAACCTGACTCTGTTTGCATGTCAGCAAATTGTTCATTGAGACTTTTTTACGGGATATCCTTTTAAAATGGTAACCCCAGATTTAAATCAACATTGTGAATATAATATGCAAGTATTTGCAATATTTTTTTCATTATAAAAGGTAGTACAAGAATGTTATTCTGAAAAAAAAAATCAGTTATGCATAAGAGACTGAATATCAGCTCACAGTAATTTTATGTTTCAGGTATCAAAACGTCACTGAAAAATTTTGATTATGACTAAAAATACTTGTACCTCACAGTAATTCTTGAGTTATTTATAAATTCTCCTACACACCCATTGCAATCATAACACCAGTATGCACACTGCTTAGAGGAAGCAGTTTCATGGCAGAAATGTGCAGTGACATAGCAGAGGAAAAAAAGAGGGTGCTCATCTTTATGATGCTAAAAAAAAGAAAATGTATATTTTAGTTTTGTTTTTTATTTTCCAAACTTTTAAAGGTATTCAAGCACAGTAACCAAAAGGCCCGTGACAGGGATGATATGTAGGCCAGTGAGGCTGTTTGGCTAAGAAATTACCATTAAATAAAATTCTTACGGGGATGGAAAATGCTGTGAAGCATTTTTGGTTGATGCTGCATATTTAGACTTTAAACTCGATAATGTCTGGCATATCAATTTACAAATGCATTTTTAAGTCTAACATGCTTCTCTAAGCAGTGTAAGTGGCCCCATAAAGAAACTGGCAGAAAGTGATAATACAACTGAGGGACAGATAAATTAAGCAGTTGCCTTAGGATAAAAAGCTGGAGACACATTTTAGTGATCAAAATATGCTGAAATCTCTTGTCTAGGGCAACATAATGAAGGTATGATATTATAACCTTGATTTAAAGCCTGTTTAATACCAAAGTCATGGCACCTTTCATTTTAAAGTGACAGTTTTTGACAGGACAACGCAGCAGGTAATGTGGAGGAGGATGTTTTGGGAATTATATTTTAAAGTCCTCAATCAAAAGGCTTTTGATACTGATGATTAATGTGGGTGTTGAGACCAAAAACAGCCCTGTGATTAAAAAATAGAAGAAAGGGAAAAAAAGAAAGATGGTGACAGCAGTGAGATTCTTCAGTACCAGAAGCCAGATGAGCTTTTACAGCAGCTCATTTCACTTTTTTGACTGGTGAGAAATTACAAATTAAATATGTAAATGGTTGTCATTTATATTTGGGCAGCTGTTAGTAAACCTGGGTGGCTTTTGCTGTTTTTGAGTAATAAATAGTCCAACCTGGAGGGATTATACATATATAACCAATTATCTTGCTGTTACCCCATTATTGATTTACTCCAAATGTATCCTCACCTGTGACTGTATCAGTTATTTATGTTATTTGAGTTCTAATTATGTTGTCAAAGACAAAAAAAATCTGTTGATTGAATTTGTCAAATAGTTTTAATCATGTTAATTGTGTGGGAAAATGATATTATGCATTTATTATTGCTCCAGTTTTAACACCTTAATCACAATCGGGGCCCAAATCATGATAATAGCCGTGTTTCCAATTGAGCTCAAAGCTGAGCCTTTTGGTGTTTGTAACAGCTGTGATGGCATTTCTGTACCCCTTGCATCAGATTTCTGAGCAGGCATTTACGACAAGAGCCATTGAAATTGCCTTTAAAGAAAAAAAAAAACAATTTTCTT
Source organism: Atherinomorus stipes (assembly GCA_023101725.1). NCBI lineage: Eukaryota > Metazoa > Chordata > Actinopteri > Atheriniformes > Atherinidae > Atherinomorus > Atherinomorus stipes. Next base: position 37,735 of record JALJCO010006522.1, on the reverse strand, counting down.
TCTTTACGTAGTGTAGGAATCATTAGGACATTTTCAGTCTTAGAAAATTTCTCCCCACAACTGAATATTTGATTTTCTGCTGCTAATTTTTGTACTGTATTTACATCTTTTGAGATGCCTCAGGAAGTCAGCCAAGAATGCAGCTGATTGAATTAACAGCTCCTCTAGAGAAAAGGGTTGAGGAAAATTGAGAATTTGTTGCTCCACTGCTAAATGATAAAACATTTGTCACATGGGTGTGTGTTTGAGGGCAACATCAGTCAGACATGATTATGGAGAGAAGAATAAACCTGAGCCAGCTGAAGAGATATGGTTAAATTGATTTCTATCTTGTAGCTGTGTACAGTTCCTTTCATGCAACAGATTACCTTTTGACAGGCTCTGACTTTGAGGTGCCGAGAGGCTCTGCAGATGTTCTTGTCAACAGACACCTGGCTTCACAACGTTTCCACTGCAACAAAATGAACACAAGCAGAACAAGTCATTTACATCCCTCCTGTGTTTTCTGCTGTTAGATTTTTACAAATGGCTTTGTGAAATACATCAGTGCTAAATATAAAACATGAAGCAATGTTCTAAACGTTTTGCACTTTTGAACAGGAAAATAATTTATTTGCACATTTCATCAATTAAAAATGATGTCATTAACAGTGTGCTCAAGCTCACCAATTTCCAATAAAAATGCAGACATTTTCCTGTTTGCTTTTTGCTTATATCTAATAATAAACCAAACCTATTTAAATTAGCATATTTATAAGTAATTCCCATTAAAAAAAAACTCCTTTGGATTTACATTTGAATTAAATCTGCATACATATGTTTAACCTTTTGTTCTTATGCAAATGTAAAATAATCAAATCGCGATCACCTTTTCCTTCATCATTTAATCATCAGATTAATCCGTTTGATCTTATTTAAACTCCCAGATTGTCTGCATGCACAAAATGACATCTTGTCTTCTGTTCTATTTTTTTGTTTTTCTGCTTCAGAAAGACAAGAACAGCATTTTTAAGTCTTGAAGATATATGAAATAGCTGTATGTTGAGATTTACTTTGTATGCATTGTATCTGCATTTTATATGATTAAGTTCCTCGCTCTTCTACTTGCTGAGCTTTAAGGGTAAAAGGGTTTTGAGATCGATTGATTATTATTGGACCAGATTTAATTCTTTTGAATGTATTGAATGCTAACTGGTAGTTCCACCAATATCCAGTCTCTGCTTGCCTGTATGAGGATTAAATACAAAACCTTTTATCTTTTCGGCTTCACCCGCAGGTAGCTTCCGTTACTCTTGTGACATCTGTGGCAAGAAGTATAAATACTACAGCTGCTTCCAGGAGCACCGTGACCTGCATGCAGTGGATGGTAACCAGGAGTTCTGCAGTTTGCATAATGATTAATTTTTTTCCTTGAAATTTTAGACCCAAACTAGTAAGGCAGTAATCATGCCAATTCACTTAAACCTTTCATAAGATGTTAAAAATTACTCATTTTGTGTAATACACTTCCACGGAAAGACTCAAAGCAGCCTTTTTTGTTTATTTTTTTACCACTATTTTGAACCCATAAAACTTAATTTGTAAGTATCACCGTTGCTAAAACATTTACACGTTTTCAAACATGAAACAAATGGCAATTTAAAAAAAGAACCAAAAAAAGCTTTTTTGGGGGGGGGGGGTAATTAATCTCAGTATAAATTTGGCTTGTTGCTCCCCCTTTCATTTGCACTGTATTGACCAGAAATCTTTTAATGTGGGTGTGATTAGTAGACCTATTTTCATTAACAAAACAGGCGCATTAAATCTTGTAATGAAATATATTGTTGCATATGAGATAATGTAATTTGTTCCAAGTCTTAGAATATTTACCAATATTTATCTTAATTAATTTTTGTCGACCCAATTTCTTTTAACAATCAATAACGCAAGTGTGCCTAATTTGTCCCATTAACAGGTTGGGGCAGATTTTTACAGAATGAACTGCATCACACCCAAGAAGAATTTCACAATTTGTCAAGCAGTTTAATGTGAAAGTGATGTCATGGAGTTGTGTCTGATTGGAAACAGCACGGAGGAATAACTAGGTTGAAATTGCTGCAGACTGGAAATTTTACACACAGGGTGACTGTGAACCTTTTTTTTTTTTTTAGCCGTAGCTTCAACTAGGTTTTAGTTTTTAATAATCACATGTCATTACATATAATATTTATCTAGCTACATCTCCTAAAGTATATAGAAAATGCAAATAATTGAAATGATGGAGAAAATGTCTTAGGACTTAAATGTGTCAGGACTATATTAATGCTACACAGAATCAAAATTTAGTTCATACTAAACCTACGAAATATTTAATCACAATTAATAAGAAGTATTACATATATAAATAAATTTTATGAACTGTGGTAAAAGCTTATTCTTAGGTTTGCAACCTAATCAAGTCTAACAGAAGCTCCTGTAAAAATGATGAAATACAGTTTCAAGGATCAAACTTTAAAAAAAAATTCCTAACTAAAAAGTATTTGGAGGAGAGCTTTGGGATTTTGCACGGTTTCATGAACTCAATACTAGTTCTGAAATAACTTTAAGAGTATGGATTGACCCGTTTCACATATTTTCCTGCAGCAGTAGTAAAACCTGAAGAATCTCATCCAGTAAACTAACAAGTTGGAGACAACAAGCTAAAAAAAAAGAGCATTTTTACAAGAAGACCACAATAAAGATATTATGTGCACTGTTAAACGCATCTCATCTTATAAAAGACAATGATTTAAGATTGCCAAGTACATATAATGTTAAAGGACATTTCCAGGCACGTTGTTTAACTTGGGCTGCATATTGAGTGTATACTCTGCAGTAGTTTGAAACCACCTGGAACCATTAGAAAAAAAAAAAGAAGACAAAACATTATTTAAGTTTCAAGCCTGCACACTAGCTCTGTGCATGACCAAATTACGTTTGACAATAATTAGATCTGTATGTTGTTGATGCTGAGAACAAGTTGTTTCATTCCTCATCTCGCTCCTGTCTTTCAGATCCATATGAACAGGTAGTGCTACCTGTGGATGGCCTTAAAGAGGAGGAGCCAGTTGAACCCTATCAAAAAATTGGACCAAGTAAGACTGTTGGATGTGCTTTCTTTTGTGTAAATTAGCATCTAACATTATTCAAAGCTTATGGTTGTGTGTGCTTCATCTTTCAGTGGCATTATGAGACTAAAAGCAAAATATAAATTTTTGACTATAGCAGTGAACGTTCTTAAATCCTCAATATTGTCAATAGTGAGATTTTGTGGTTAATTTCAAGAATAAGCAAAACTGTTGAAATGTCACTTAAGATTAATGGATTATATTTATGATTTAACTCTTCTGTAATTAATCAACTTCAGCTTTCATATGGTGGTCAATCATTAGGGACTTTGCATTTGATGAAAATATGTCAAAGGATATATGGAGCCAATTTCCTTTTATATGGAAAAATTGACATTTTAACAAACATAAAAACAATTCCTAAGCCAAAATGAAAAATTTAATGTCAAGCAGCCAGTCAGTCTTCTTTATTTTTATTTTTTTATTTTTTTCATGAGATCAGTGGCCCAGAAGTTGCCTCTTGTCTATGTACACTGTGTTGGCTACACTTCTTTGATCATCATCATCATGAATACACGTGGAATATAGTCTTAATATTTCATTATATTTATTATGTACAACCTTTTTTTTTCTTTTTAACAAAAATTATCATGCCATCTTACCATTAGGCCTCAACAATATGGGAAAAAATCTAACTGCAATTTTTCTGACCAATATTGAGATTGTTATTTGGTTTGTGATGTAATCCTTTAAATTCCAGCTTCTCTTCAGTGTTCATGTTTAAATATATTTTCTGAATGGAAGGGTGGATTATCTCATGAGATGACTACATTTTAACACAAGGACACAAAGTTAAGATATGAACAGCTTCACTTACCAACTGCAGGATGCAACCTGTGGCCAAAACACCGAAGCCTGGAGGTTAACTTTCCTTTGCAACGGGTTTATACTTTGTCCTTGTGGTAGAAATTGAATAGTCTGATGTTGTTTGTCAAATTTACACCACAGCAGCTCCTTTCACTCTACAAGCTTTCTGTTCTGCACACAACAGAGTTCTTCCCGAATGCCACACACAGACACATTTGTGCATGTGCAGGTGCACGCACTCCAACAAACATTCAGTATATTTGTTCAGCCACCTGATAATCAGACTAAAATCTTGTTTGGTTGGTTGGTTGTTTTTTGGTTTGTTTTGTTTTTTAAACTTTCTTTGGGAGGTGAAGATGCTGAACTTCATGTCCATCTTGGAGACACAGCTGAACAAGCTGAAATTACAGTCCTACTAAATTCTGAGTCGTTTTACTGCTTAAAATTGATATAGTATTCTTTGTAGATTTTATAAATGTCAACACATCTGAGATCTGAACTCTAAGAATATTTAGAGCGACTTCACTCAGTGTAACTGTCTATATTCATTTCATCAGGACATTTCTGAAGTTGGACAGTTTCTGTCCTCTGTATTTTTTGTCTCAACGTTTCAGTCATTTATGGAAAATCAGTCCTTGATGAGGTTTGAAAATGTGACATGACTTCACAGCTGAGAGTAGCCGTCATGTGCTGTTTAAATCAAACGTAGCCTGTCTCATCTTCACCTCGTCTTTATGAGAGTGTTAAACCCTGTCATCGAGGAAGAGTTTGATGGGCCCACGGGTGTGAAGCCCATCCAAGAATAAGAGGAGCGCAACCCGCACTTTCTCTGGAGTTTTGCACAAACACTCAGTAACTCTGTCTTCTCTGCGCTGCAGCTGCCTCCTCTTCCCCAGCCTCTCATCGGATGTGAGAGATGATAATAAATGGCAAGTGCAGGGAATGAAACACAATGCAAATATGATGTAAACATATTTGAGGCTGAGATGAAGCAAAATCCTAATTTTTAAATCCTGGCCAGACATATTTTTTAAAACTCAAAAAGAGGACATGTTCAGATAAAAGAAGACTTGGGTCACTTTACGTTCACAGAAGAAGGATGACAGAAATAATGTCTGTAACGAAAAACATCAACTCTGCAGGTTTGTAACCTGAACCGGGATCTGTGTAACATGTAAATTAATCTTGCTCCCATGTGCCTATTGCAACATCTTAAATTGCGATTTTGATTTTAAAATGATTCTATCATTCAGCCCTACTTGCTATGTAATCTATTACGTGCCCGCAGATGCCCATCCTCCATCTTGTGAAGTGTTGGCGTAGCTTCAGAACGTCAAGCGAGTGAGCTGACGGCAATCTGCCATAAGTCTGGCATTTCACGGGCTCAGCCCAGGGTTTCCCAATCCCGTCCTACGAGAGCCACGGTCCTGCAGGTTTTTGATGTGTCCCTGCTCAAACACATCTAAATTGATGCAACGGCCTATGATATTCAGGACAGTGACTCATTCATTTGAGTCAGGTATGTTTGAACAGGAACACACTGAAAACTTGCAGAATCACGGCTACGGCCTCGCAGGACCAGATTGGGGAACTCTGTTTCAGTCTGTGTTAACAGTAAAGATGAAGGCCCACAAAATAAGACTAGTGCCTATGGGATGTTGAGCCTATAATCCATAATAACATAATTTCAATCTTAAAGTTTCTGTATTTAATCCATTTCTCTTTCTATTTAACCATAACTTGGCAACAGCACATATCCTGTTTTATCTTGTATTTGCTGTTACAGTCACACAAGCTTAAGGCTGTTGACCAAGTTTCCATGGAAATCTATAACATTTGTTGATAAGGATATAATTTTGGATTTGGGTATTTTTGCTGATGTCTGTTTCATACTACTGATTTTGGAGCTGTAAAAATAGGCTGTTACAGTATTGGTCACAGATACCTGTTCAGTCAATGAAACTGATAACAGTTAATGTTTACTTTAGTTTAAAAAACAACAACAAAACAAACTAAAAGGATCTTAATGTTTCTTATTATTAGAGTTTTGCTCCTTATCTAATTTTTCATTTTGGCTTAGAAAACAAGAATTGAGAAATTCACTTTCTATTCACATACAATTCACATTTGGAAACTAAATGAGGTCAGAAGTTTTGATTTGCTGGGTGGAAAGTTTAGTAGAGCTTAATTTTTCAAGTGGCAGAGCAGCTAAAGGGATCAGCCAATAAAATTATGAGACTATCCATGTGACTGTCAGACACATTACAAATATCAGGTGCATCTGTTAATTTCCTTCCGTGTGTATGCTCCTTCTAATAATTCTTTTTAACCTCATAATGATATTCTTTTGTTTAAAATACCTTTCTTCTAATCGGATATCTGTTCTCATCAGTTGAAGATTCATTCTGTTTTATCTGCAGTAGAACAATATTTAAGAAATAAAAGCCCACATTGTTCATCTGTTTACAGTGACTTGTCTTGGCAAGAAAATCTGAGCATCACCTTTTAAACTTGCTTTAAACGTAGTGCACGTTAGAACAGTGTCCCAGGCCTCACAGCCTAACCCAGCAATCACACTGTAGCCAGTGAGTAAGTTGTGCACTGAACTGAATGTTCAAAAATGTTACTTAGCAAACCATTTGTAACAATTATGGATATTGTAACCTCTGAGGTTAAAGTTGATTTAAAAATGGCTTCAAGAAGTGACTTTTCACCAAAATGAAGACTTATTATAGCAGAGTAATGTTACAAAACTGTTATACAATAGTTTCAGTTTGCTGTTTCACTTTAAAAAAAAAAAAGATTGTCATGATTTGGATTTCCAGTGCAACATTTGCAAAGATTTTCTAATCTTATCTGTCTTATAGAAGGCAACATCAGAAATCTAACTTGTGATATGGTTGTGTTTAGTGGACATTGCATCTCCCATTACAGGCTGATGTTGTGTCTGGTTGAAAGTATTCAACTCAGTTTGTAATGATAGATTTTTAATCACTGGAAAGATTTGAGAACATGAGTCCAAAAGTCCTCTTTCGCAGGGGTAAAAGCACTCACCCACCTCCATAGAGACCGCGGGTTCATCCGACGGCAGCTTGTGTCCCTTCAAAGACAGTTGGCAGTGTTTGCAGGTGGGAAGCCTGCACTTGTTACTGCACTAATGATTCCTACTGATTTGGGGGATTGTGTCAACGTCCACACACAATGCAGGGAGACCCCTGTTGTAATTGTGTGGTACAGCTAAACGTAAATTCAGACGGGAAAACTTACAATCAGAATCACCAGCTCACTTCTTTTCTCTATTCAGACCTCTTGTTTTTTGCTTCCCCTCATTGGCATAAGGCATAATTAACAAAACTGTTTTGCACCGCTTTTAAATGACAACTAATCCAAATAGCTTGATTTGATCTGACATGAAACTTGTTTCATCACCAAAATGGATTATAATGAAAACAAAGGATTGTTTGTGTCTATTCTTGTCTCCAGAAACTGGGAGCTATGTTTGTGAGTTTTGTGGGAAACAGTACAAGTATTTCAATCCGTACCAGGAACACGTTGCTCTTCACACTCCAATGGGTGAGTCTGACCAGATTCAAGAATTTTATATAATAGATTCCAGTTTTAGTCACATTTTACCTGCGCATAAGAAACCTTTCAAAATCATGTTTTATTAATGGTCATACCTGTTTTGTGCTGTTGCTCTTTAATGTTTTCATTACTGCACATCTGACTGAGATTCTCTGTCTTTGTAGGCTCATTTGATATAAAGGCATCACGGGTACAGGAATGCGGTAGTGTGGACATGAGTAAATATGGCCACAGCCAAGCTGCTAAACTAAAAAGTAAGTAAGGCTTCATTCTCCATTTTGAGAACATGTAACCTTTACACCTAAAAACTTAAACCCATAGACACACACAGTTAAGCTACTTGTGGATTTGTGACCGAAGTGCGTTCATCGGAAATCTTTGTTTTTTTGTCATAACTTCACATTGCATGAACAGATGAGCCAAACATTACAACCTCCCTCAGATGCTACAATGTTGCACTGATTATCTGTACAACACCACATTACTCTCTCTAAAATACTGAATTGCAAGAGACCCTCATTTTTGTAGTTGTGTTGGATATGAAAGAAAGGTATGAACCCAAGAGAAATGCCTACAAAAGCCAAAATCTTTAGGGCCTGAAAATTGGGTTGAAGTATCTCAAAATGAGCAAGCCTCCCCGTCAAGCTCCCAGTCAGACCATATCAGGAAGTACGTACTGACAATGCGAGGGCTGTGCCGTGGCTGGTTGGAGCTATTTTTGTATATGACCAGCATTGTATTCAGTAAAGGTGGCAATAGGCATTAGAATGGAAGTTTTTGTGACATACTAACTGAATACTTTGAATATTGCCCGATGGTTTCAGCAGAACAGATTATCCTGTTGTGTAAATGAAGCAGATATTGTTATTGATACATAGATCAATTAACTGTATTGGTAAATTATGGCTGTTTTTTCTGTCACAGAAGTGCAGCCACCAGTTGGTTTAACTTGCTGTTAGTTTTGCTGGATTTGAGGGCAGAGAGCATCAGAATAGTTGGAGTGTGAGGGTAAAAAGGAAATACTTACAGCTGTATCTCACATATCACTCTTATGCTGTTAAACTCAGCCTTTGTGAAAAAATTCAGAAAAGTCTGGAAGATTTTGTGTTACAATCATGTCTGCTTGAAACTGTTAACCTTCAGTGAACAGTTATTATGTATGTAGAATACTTGTTTTTTATTTATCCCTTTTTTTTTAACTGCCCTAAATTTGATCAAACTAAATTGCATTTCAGCTTTGACAGATGATGTTTCATGTTAGTTTCTTTGAAAAAATATTGTATTTTTCCAGTAAGATTCATAAATCCAGAAAGTGAGCAGTAAAATCAAATACACAGAAATAAATGACAAAAAGCCAATCGTCACCATTTCTCAGTTGTCAAAAATTATAGATTTTTTTTCCCCCTCCCTAATAGGGATGCATTTTGTTGCTCTTGACCCTCCACCCCCACCCCCCATTGCTCTGCTAAGAAGCACTCTGCCTATTTAAAGCGTGCCGCATACTCGCATCTTAGAAGTGGGTCAAAAAAAATGGAATGAAGAGGGGGAATTAAAACCATATAGAAATCTAATGTGGACATTTTGATTCCTTATTTAAGGCTGTTAGTGGGATTGATTTGCATGATGCAAACCAATAAGTGTGATTTAATGGAATTTTATGTGCTTTATCTTAATTATTGTGTGTGTTTGATGCTTGAATTTAAAATATTACTCTCATTATTTAGAGCAGGCATGTCAGTCAGTGTTTCTCCTGTTTTTCCCTGCAGATACCCCATTCAGGCGGAAACTGGAGAGTGCCATTCAGTCTAGTCTGGTTGACACAAACAGTTCGCAGAATTCAAGTGGTAAGCAGTGAGTCACTTGTTCTGTTGATCTGTACCCATCTGTGTGAAAATGTTTTATTTCTGGAAAGTATTTTTAGTTCTTATACAAAGCAGGTATATGTAAGTGTCAATATAGACAGAAACAGCCTGTCAGTAGATATTGTTTTGCTACTTGTGCATTGAGCTGAAAAAGGAGATGGAGAGGGGTGCAAATAGGTTTGTGTGACCTACCTTGTATCAGTTGTTACTATATAAAACCCACTTCTAAGAGGCCTGTTGTTATTTTTCCTCTCCACATTCAGACCATAAAAATGGAGAACTTGTAGAAGTATCGGTCAGCCTTCACAGCTAACCAGAGATTTAAAAGTAAAATTTGTGCAACCCTGTTTCTAAAACGTGGGTATGCTGTGTGAACTGTCAATAAAAACAGCATGCAATGAATTGTAATTCATTCTTAGTCTATTCTTGGTTTAGAAATAAATGGCACAAAGAAAACATCAAATGTAGTGACTAAGAAAATTTTATTTTTGTTTATTTTAAATTAGGTGCAAGCCAAATGATTAAAGATTGGTTAAAAAAAACCAACAAAAAAACCCACCCCAATCCAACCTATCTGTCGCAGTTCTTCTTTTAATAACAGTGTCTAAGTGTTGAAGGACTAAACGTACCAACTGGTGGCGTTCAGGAATTAAAATGTTTATTTTTTTAATTACAATTTTTCTCATCTGCTTTGGTGTAATTCTCACAACAGACTTCATATTTCCATAACTATAGGTTCAAACTCCACAACAATTAGTCATGTGTGCACATCAAAGTATCATTTCTCATTGCATTGATCAAATTGCAAATGCTTTTGGACATGTAGCATTTGCTTACATACAGTTCTCTTTTGTTTCATGACTTTATCATTTGCTTTGGTCCCACAGTCAAAACTAGATATTCTAACAACAGCAGAATAGTAAGTCCCCACAAAACTAAGTCTTCATTTCATTGCTTGAGTCGTGACAAGCTAAAGAGAAAGTCTAGTTATCAAAATCTGTCAAGCAGATGCTATACATACAGTATATTTATAATTCTTTTCCTCGTCCTAAATTGAACATTTGGTCACAGCTGATCCTTTTAATTGATTAGAAGATGGGTGAAGCGTTTGTTGTAACCAGTGATGAAACATTTTTTCAATCACTCTGAGTCCTATCAACCCTCAACTAGCAAGCATATATGAACCAAGCAAGACATTTTTATTTTAATTTCCTTAATCCTACCATATTCCAAGGAGATCTCCCGGAAAATCCTTAATAGGTCTTTAAAAAAAGAACCCCCCGTGAGTATTATATATTGCGCTATATGTTTTTTTATTGTTATAATTTATAATAGTCATATAATTTTTATTCAGAAATCATTAACTCCCACAAAAATTTTACCCCCCCCCCCCCCCCCCCCCCCCCCCCCTTATATGCCTACGAAAAAAATTTTTTTTAACTTGCGTATTTATTTTATTTATTATTAAATTTTAATCTCTCTCTCCTCCATTCCGGGCGCACTCCTCCTCTTCTCCTCTACTTCCTTCCCACTCGCCCCAGAGGATGGATTATTTTTTTTTAGATTTTCTAAGATCTATTCCTCCTCCCCCCCATCACCTCCTTCCCTTCCTCCCCCCCTCCCCCCTTCTTGTTCTATTCTTTTCTCCCTTCCTCTTTTTTTTTGATGATAAGGACATTCCTTTCTCTTTCTTAATTTTTTTTTTTTTTTTTTTTGTTATTTTGAGGATAAATTAATTATTCATTTCTTCTTTTTTTTTTATTTTAATTTTTTTCTTTCTTCTTTTTTTTTTTTTTTTTTTTTTCTTTTTTTTTTTATTTTTTTTTTTTTTTTGTTTTTTTTTTTTTTTATTTTTTTTTTTTTTTTTCTTTTTTTCTCTCCTTATTCCCTTTTTTCTCAACTTTCTTGTGATTTTTTCTTGTTTTATCTCATTCTATTTGATATATGCTAGTCTTGCGTGATTGGTGTACCACAGATTTTTTTCGTCATCCTTTATAATACTAGTGTGTACCTTTTCTACAGTACTGGGGTAACGAAATGGAAGGCCAGCATCAAGGAAGATGGGATGAGGTTATGTGGGGAGGAAGGAGAAGAGGATGATGAGGCCATGTACATACAGGCAGATTCCAGATAAATTAGGGCTACAGTTGTGGACCATGTTGCCAATCATGGCCTCACAGTGGCTACGGCTGGTCGCCACCAATGTTCAGAGATCCACTGTGAATTCACAAATCTAAGCATTTCATTGGGAAAACAAGTTTGTAAAGTATCGTGGAGTTATCCCGAACCTTGTAATGTACAGAAATACATGCAATAGTATTTCATGTGTACTGTGCATTACTGTCATTTTACTCTGCAGGTTTGCAAGACAACCCAGAGAAGGTGGATATAGTATGTTTAGTCACATCCAGTTCAGTAAAATGTATGTGTATGTGGCAGGACAAATGGAGGCCTGGGCAGGGTTTGATCCCCAGACTTCCAGGTGAGAGTCAAGCACACTACCCCGCCAAAGGGGAACTCCTGTGGTCAAGCAGCCAGGGCAGATGATCAGTTGAAGGCATAGTGACAGGACGTCAACTGTCACATACAGAGGGTGCAGAACTATTAGGCAAATGAGTATTTTGACCACATCATCCTCTTTATGTTATACAGCTTGTCTTACTCCAAGCTGTATAGGCCGAAAGCCTACTACCAATTAAGCATATCAGATGATGTGCATCACTGTAATGAGAAGGGGTGTGGTCTAATGACATCAACACCCTATATCAGGTTTATTAAGCAAACATAATTATTAGGCAACTTAAACAAATATATACCCATTTCAGTTATTTATTTTTACCAGGGAAACAAATATAACAGGTCAACATTCACAAATATACATTTCTGACATTCAAAAACAAAACAAAAACAAATCAGTGACCAATATCACCACCTTTCTTTGCAAGGACACTTAAAAGCCTGCCATCCATGGATCCTGTCAGTGTTTTGATCTGTTCACGGTCAACATTGTGTGCAGCAGCAACCACAGCCTCCTGTGGACACTGTTCAGAGAGGAGCACTGTTTTCCCTCCTGGTAAATCTCGCATTTGATGAGGGACAACAGGTTCTCTATGGGTTTCAGATCAGGTGAACAAGCAGGCCATGTCATTAGTTTTTCTTCCTTTAGACTCTGTCTTGCCAGCCACGCTGTGGAGTACTTGGATGCATGTGATGGAGCATTGTCCTGCATGAAAATCATGTTTTTCTTGAAGGATGCGTACTTCTTCCTGTACCACTGCTTGAAGAAGGTCTCTTCCAGAAACTGGCAGTGGGACTGGGAGTTGAGCTTGACTCCATCCTCAACCCAAAAAGGCTCCACAACCTCATCTTTGATGATACCAGCCCATACCAGTACCCCACCTCCACCTTGCTGGCATCTGAGTTGGACTGGAGCTCTCTGCCCTTTACCGATCCAGCCACGGGCCCATCCATCTGGCCCATCAAGACTCACTCTCATTTCATCGGTCCATAAAACCTTAGAAAACTCAGTCTTGAGATGTTTCTTGGCCCAGTCTTGACGTTTCAGCTTGTGTGTGTCTTGTTCAGTGGTGGTCGTTTTTCAGCCTTTCTTATCTTGGCCATGTCTCTGAGAATTGCACACCTTGTGCTTTTGGGCACTCCAGTGATGTTGCAGCTCTGAAATATGGCAAAACTGCTGGCAAGTGGCATCTTGGCAGCTGCACGCTTGATTTTTCTCAGTTCATGGGCAGTTAATTTGCCCCTTGGTTTTTCCACACGTTTCTTGCAACCCTGTTGACTATTTTGAATGAAACGCTTGATTGTTCGATGATCACGCTCCAAAAGCTTGACAATTTTAAGAGTGCTGTATCCCTCTTCAAGATATCTCACTATTTTTGACTTTTCGGAGCCTGTCAAGTCCCTCTTCTGACCCATTTTGCCAAAGAAAAGGCAGTTGCCTAGTAATTATGTTTGCCTAATAAACCTGATAAAGGGTGTTGATGTCATTAGACCACACCCCTTCTCATTACAGAGATGCACATCATCTGATGTGCTTAATTGGTAGTAGGCTTTCGGCCTATACAGCTTGGAGTAAGACAACATGCATAAAGAGGATGATGTGGTCAAAATACTCATTTGCCTAATACCTCTGCACTCCCTGTACTGTTACAGCAGTATATTGTTTACAGTGGTCCGCAACTCTACCCAAGGGTTTATTAAAAAAAAAAAAAGATAAAAGATATATGCTTTATTAATCCCAATCAGAGAGCCAATCAGGAAATTCATTCTCTGCATTTTAACCCATCTTAGAATAAACCTGAGAGCAGTGGGCGCTACTTAAAGCACCTGGGGAGCAGTTGGTGGGGGTTAAGGACCTTGCCCAGGGGTCCACAGTGGTTCGCCTAGGAAGACTTAAGTTTTCTAAAGTCTGAAGTGTTTGTTTTTTCATAATGCTATGAATGAATTACTATACGTTAGATGACCAAAAAACAAACTGTATGAAGTAAAATGTGAATTAGATGTATTCTGTGTCATGTATTCAGTTGCCTTCTAAAAACAGTAACATGTAACTTTTACTGTAGTTTTCAAATGACTGTACATCCAGTGTGTAGTACTGTTGAGCATTTTCAGATCTCCAAGAGCTTAGTTTTTGTATTCTGGAACTCTCATAGATCAGGCCATCACAATGAAAATGTGACTAAGCCATTTGAGTACATTGCTCGTACTCAATGGTGACAGTACTTTTTATTTTTATTTAGAGCTGTTTCTCTCGTAAAGAGGTGTGAAACTTTTCTGTTATTAAGATTAACTAAAATGGTGTTGCAATCTTTAGTCTGATCAGTTCTGAACTACTATCCAGTAGTCTGGTCTAATACATCCCAAGAAAATATAAAAGAGCTGCAAATTGTACAAAATAGAGCAGCAAGAATAGCTTTGCATTGTGATTGCAGAACAAACATAATAGACATGCATAATTGTTAAGCCTGGCTCCTGGTGAAGAAAAGATTGTATTTTATTCACTGTTAGTTTTCTTAAGAAATATTTTAAGAACAAAAAAACCTTCAATTTTGTATAAGAATGTAACTTATAGTTCTGATATACATAGTTATGAAACCAGACATGCAATCAGAGGAAATTTTACATTACCCAGAACAAAAACAAATAATGTTAAAGATATGGTCCAGTACAGAGGTATGCAAGAATGGATTGAATTACCAGAAAATATTATTTAAAAAAATAGTAAAAACATATTTAAGAAGTTAGTCAAAAGTTATCTGTGCACAATAGAGATTTAAATATAGACAACTGGAGGTAAAGGTAGGTACTATGTTACTAAAAATTGCTCCTTTTGACAACAGAAATAGCCCTGGGGAGGTGAATGGAAAGAGGGACGTTCCTTTTGATTTTTATCGAATTGTGTTAGATGTGGTTGAGCTGGATTGTGTATCAGTGTGAGGGAATATTATGGGCAGAAGAAACTTCAGGTTTCAATTTTCGGTGATCAATATACATAAAAGATGTTGACTAGTATCTTAAGATGTAATACTAAATACCACTGCTGACCTGTGAGCGGTTCTGTACTGTCTGAATATGGTTGTCTTGTTAATCTGTTTGTATTTTTTCTCTTTTTTTTCTTTTTTGTGTGTGTTGAGTTTTATGTTACATGGAGTATTTCAATATAGATAATGCTGTGGGAAATGCATAATGTGTTGACAAATGTAAAGATTTGTGCGGACACCAGGAAGAATAGCTTTGGCATACCACAGCTAATGGGGATCTGAAATAAATCAAATCATATCAAATTTTGATGTAACAGACAGTTTCATTGACATGAAGACGTGCTTTTGAAGGATTAACTATTCATTGTGAGCAAGTGATGCGCTTTTGCAGTTTATCCACTAGGTTTTGCTGTTTGCACTAATTGTTCTGAGAAATGCACTAACTGTTGTGCAAATGTAAATAGTGATGTGAGAAATGCACCAAAGCGACTGAGAAAAACTGTAATATAGAATTTCATCTGAACAACAGTCTCAGGCCTCCTTTATTTCATAATGCTCCAAACCTGCTGGTTTGGTGACAGATCTGAACTTCAGTTGTGCTAGTTTAGCAACAGCGTAATCTAATGGTACATCACACCTCACTATGCACCTTTACAGATGTACAATTTGGAAATTACAAATTTTGGGTGTACTGATGTACTTTGTTTATAACCTGGTTGTTGGCTTTGAATTTGAGTTCCTCGCCATTAAACCAGGCCAGCAGCTAAGTTGCTTCTGCAAATATCCTAAATGAATCAATGATTTCAAATCAAAATATTTAAATAAATCTCCCAAATTAATGATTAAAAAAACAAATACAAAGTGAACAATTGAGTTTTAATTAGTTTTTAAGGAACAGAAGGAAATAATCTTACACTTTCTTACTGTTAGAATGCTTTGCTGCCTTTGGTGCTGAAGACATTAATTTCATCAAAAAAAAACCTGATAAAATCAGAAGATAAGTGATGCTTTACTGTTTTTTGTTAATCAGATTTTCTATAAATCAGAGTTTCAAACAACAGCAACAGCATAGAAAGCTGGCAGCACAGCCATCATCAACAGGACCCCTAACCCCCTGGAGTTTCACTGAAAACATCCCAAGACATGAATAACAAAACAAATCAGGAATACGAAATGAACTAAGAAAGACAAGCTCAATACAAGTGTGAAACGGTCTCCGTAGCTCTTTTCTCTTTAGTTAAAAAGAAAAGGAAATCCCAGGGGTTAGTTACTTGTTTTAATTGGTCAGGGAAGGACTCATATGATCACATTTATTTTAAGTCAGGAGGATTTTCCACTTTCTAGTATCTTAAATATTCCTGGCAATAATCTCAACAATAAAGTAAACTACCATTTTGGCCCCTTGCTGATGTAGAACAAAAGTTGAAAGAATTACTGAACCGTAGCAGAGTTTCAGGACCAAGAATGACTGACTGAGTTATTTTACTGTTAATTACTATATACAGTACATTCCAGAAAGTTTCTGCATATTACTGAGTCTTCATGGGCTTCAGATTATACCCGGGTATACAAACAGCAGTCGTGATATTAAAGCAGTGATGGTGATGCTGAAACCAGATCCTGTGACATTTGAGATGAAAGCCTTTTTATTAGCATGTACTGTGGCTTGCTCATGGTAAAAAAATTTACACTGATGTTATTTGATGCTCCTGTTTATAAATAGATACTCTTTGAAATTATTCTCGCACAATTTAAAAAAAAAAAAAGAGTGAAGTTGAGATGCACCGATTTAATAAAGAAGAGGAGAAAATGATGCAGAATGGCCTACTGTGTTAAATTCTACCCCCTCCTCTTGTCAACAGGAACTCCGAGCCCTCTGGTGGCCACCTCCTTCTCTACAGCACAGAGTAAGCTTAACCCCACCTTCCTGTTTAAAAAAAAAAAAAAAAAAATGTATGCTGCCTTTTTTCTTTTGTCACCTGCTTTCCGTTTTTCTTTTCCGTTTCTGTCTTATTAAGTATCAGCTCATCCACACTGTTGTAAGGTTTTATGTCAGTTTTTCCTTCACTAGATTGGAAGTTGAGATGCAAGTGCATCACATGTTTAGTACCTTAAACTCCCAGGGATCAATTTAAAGTGAAATTACGACAAATAATATAAAGTAGCCCAAAATCCTCACCGGTTTTAGAGGTGCTACTACAATTTGAATCTCTAAAAGCACAAAAACCACAAACAACCACATCTTCTTGGGGCTGACTTTGAGAACTGCTGTATTTGGCAGAGATGCAACGCAGATAATAGTGGCCAGGTGGACTGATGCACAGTATTTTTTTATTATTGCCTCTGACAAAGAGCCAACAGTCTTCTGGGCCTTGTGATTTTTTTAGAGCCCTACACTTGTGGTGCCTGTGGCATCCAGTTCCAGTTCTACAACAACCTGCTGGAGCACATGCAGTCGCACGCTGGTGAGTCCACAACCACAAATACATGTTCAACAGAACATAGAAGCAAATGTAGAATGTGAACACACCCTCAGTGGCTGAAGTGCATGTGTAAACCTGAGAACAAAACATCTTAGTTGCTTATTGAGGTGCTGGTGTTGAGTTGTTTATGACAATAAAGGAAAACTATTATGAGGGTTGTTGCAGATCTGGATCTGAAGCTGCTGGATATTACTTTAATCTCGTTTCCAATCATTTTCTGCACGTTTTTTTTCTGATTTATGTCACTTGTACTTGTAGACGGGCAACTATTTTGCTTTTTGGCGTGTGGTGTTTTCACTGGAATCCCAAAGATGCATTATTGCCAATGCCTTCCATCTCTTGTCCTCAGCTGATAATGAGAACCACACCAAAGGGGACTCTCCCAAAACCTCTTCAGCTTCGGGTCCTCAGGAGCAGTTGTGGAGAAGTTCCCAGGCTCAGGCCCTTCCCTCAGTTAAACTTCAAATACAGCCTCAAAGCATCTCCCAGAGAAACCATACCCTCAACCGTAAGTAATGCAACCCCATTAAACCTTTTGATTCGAGGCACAGTAATGTTAATGCTTTAAGCTTCCTGGCTGTTTTGAGTAATTATAAAAGAAATGGAATATGAGCACTAATTTCCTTTCTGCTGTCTGTTCTGCCAGAGAATAATGGATTACCTGAGAAGGAGCGACAGCAGGTGGCTGAGCGTTTATTACGGGTAATGTGCTCAGATCTGAACATGCTAAATGTGCTCAATAGCAAGGACTTCCTGAAGTTGGCACAGACTCTAGTGGATACAGGTGCTCGTCATGGTGCTTACTCCACCCGTGACGCTCTTGGAAACATGAGTGCCTTGGCGCTGCGCCAGCTGCCCCGCATGTACAACCAAGTGAAAGTCAAGGTCACATGTGCTCTGGGCTCCAACGCTTCTCTAGGCATCGCTGTAACCTGCCACTCCCAAACATCTGGTCCAGATGCTTGCTATGTTCTCACAGCCTACCAGGTGGAGGGGTCCAGACTGAAGCGCTACGTGCTCGGCGTGAGGGAAGCTGAGCTGAGGGAGGGGCCTGAGCAGGTTCACCACTGGGTGCAGAATGTGCTGTCTGAATTCGTAATGTCAGACATCCGCACCGTTTATGTCTCAGAGCCGCGAGCGTGGGGGGCAGGGTTTGCAGGGTCACCACTGGGAGGCAGCAGCCGGGGGAGGATATGCTTGCGATGCGCCGGATGTTCACTTGGCGCGGTCGTTCAGGCTGTTCTGGGGAAACGCAGCCTCCAGGCTCGGGGGCTTCACGAGTTAGCTGAGCTTCTCTCCACGTGCAGAGATATCGCCTCCTCTACCACACTTGCTCTTCGCGAGGAACAGTGCTTCAACACATCCACAAGCACAACGGAGGAGGTCAGCCCTGCACAGTGCCCCACACCTCCATGCTGGGATCGTATGGCTGAAGCGCTCCTGCAGGTCCATGCTCACTTTGAACACATTTGCGAGGCTTACGGTCGTAGCAAGTCCACAGCTCCACTTCTCCAGGGTCTCAACAAACATCTGCTGAGCACACTGGCTTGTCTGCTGGCACCTCTACGCCTGGCAGCTCTGGAGCTGAGCAGCCAGAGGAGACCAACCTTACAGCAGGTCCTGCCCGTCTACCTGCGCTTGGAGAAGTTTTTTACATCTAAAGCTGGGGAGGCTGGAACCGGCACAGCTAGCAAACTCTGCCACTACTTCCTTGAAGCACTCAAGGAAAACTTCAAGGTATTAAACATATATTGATCTCTTTTTAATCATTTTGCTTGACAAGTTTTACTTAAATTCTCTAAAGATCAGAGCTGGATATTTGTTGAAACATATAAATGCAACCGAAGTGGTAAAATTTCAGCTAAGTGAAATAAAATGAGTAATTGTTTTTTGTTTTTCCCCCTCCGTCCTCAGGTTGAAAGAGCGCACCAGGTCGCCATGATCCTTGACCCACAGCTCAAACTGCGTTCAGTACCGGCCTACCAGCATGAAGACATCATTTCTCGTGCGTGTGAAATGGCTGCTGAAACCAGGGATGGAGGACTGAGTGGTGGTGGCGGTTCAGGTGGAGAAGATCGTGACACCGATGGCCCACCCACCCCTAAAATAAGCCGTATAGAGGGAAGTGGAAACAGCAGCACCTCCAGAGGCACATGCACAGTGTCTGGCAACGACGAGGGCCAGGGTCAAGTTAGACAAGAGATCTTTCAATACCTGGCTGAGCCTCTCCTCCAAGGTACACCAGACCTCCTCCAGTACTGGAGCTCGGCTGTCTCTGAGAAGTTCCCCAGGCTTGCTCGCTTGGCGCTGTGGCTGCTTGCGGTTCCTGCTGTGGGCATACGCAGCGAGTGTGTGACCGTGTGTGAGCAGAGTCTGGCCATGAAGAGGAGGCAGCAGGTCACTGCTGAGGAGATGAACAAACTCATTTTCCTTCGCTCTAACATGGGTTAGAAAAAACCCCCAACAAACCCTGATCAACCAAACCTTCACCTCCAACCAATGACTGAAAACTCTTATTTATATACTGTAGGTTTAGACCAACTGTAAACATAAATGTGTAAGAAAACTGAGTACTTCTCAATGCAGATATTTACAGAAAACCTCCCATTTCAAAGGTTACAAACACCCATAAAACAATACAGCGTGTTCAGTATTTTGTATTGAGATGGAACTGTTGTAAAGTACAGTAGACAAAGCGTGGGGGTGGAATGGTAAATCTCAAAAGAAAAGATTGGTTTGCTGCCCTTTGGGATGCACATGTAAGCAGGAAGAGTTTAATTCTGTCACAGCCAGTGATCTGAATTACTCCAGCCTCATAATTAAACTGCTAAAAGGCTATGATGCTGTTACTCTCCCCGGTTAGCAACGTTTTCAGGTAATATCCACATTCACTGCTCGAATCTGCTGTCTACACCTCTAAAACCAACCTGTTGGATCATCACAGCTGTCAAAGAGCAATATAGCAGCAAACTACTGGAGGTATTTTTAGTGGTGTATGACAAAAAAAACAAGAGGTGAATCTTCACTGCCATTGCACTTCTGACAGATAAGTGCACAAGGTTTATGATTTACTTAAATAACATACAGTTTTCAACATGCTCAGCAATGAATGACAGGGAGGTAGATGAGATTGAAATAGTTGGAGATGACTTGATGGTTACTTCAGTGGCCTCAAAATGTAGCTTTGGATGATCTGCATGCACTGCATGCATGTTTTTCCATTTTAAAGGGTTAAAGGTAACTGATTTTATATTAGAAATTATGTGATGCTTTTTTCTTTTCGATGACTAATAATGAAGTCCTCAGACTGCTTTATTTTCCTAGTAGATGTGTTAAATTAGTCCTACTACTAGACTTGCACAGCAGAGCTGAGATGCTGATTATTAATAATTAGCTTTTGATTTTGTTGCTTCTGCAGATGTTTTTGTTTCTTCTTTAAAGAGAAAGGCATCACATTAGCAAATGTTTGTGGTTATTTTCTTGATTTTTTTTCAATCAGCCTAGTTATACTAATCATGGCTGGAATGCACCCACAAAAGATCCAATACTGTTTTTGGATAAGAGCTTATATTGGTCTTGTTATGTTTTGCAGTACAGCAAAACTTTATGTTGGTAAAAATACAATATTACACACACACGCGCATCTTTATTAATCAATTCTGACCTGTTTAACTCAATGGTTTCTAAACATTGTCACCTACAGTCAGCTGTGACAAGCATCATGGCTTTTTCTTTTTAAAAAATGAATTTATCTGCGCTCCCATTCGATAAACAGCAGTAATGATATTGGCCATCCGTTGGTGAGCTTGATAGCAAGACCTAAAATCATAATCGCATGAATATGTGTGTGTGTATTTATTTTTCAAGCTTAAATAGAAAAAGACCTCTCCATAAGAAAATTATTGCTTTATATTGCTTCCTAGTTCATCATTCTAATCTAGATTTTGTCTTCCTCATGCGAGCTACAGATTTCCATTTTTAAGGCAATAAGCTTTATCACAGGAAATAGTTCCCAACTTTATCTGACTGTTTTCATGACACTCCTAAGGTTAGTTATTAACAGTAAATTGTTTTATGTTAAAAAAACAAAAAAAACTATGGGATTTTCTCAGGAATGAGCACATCCAAGCAGGCACCGCCACTTTTTTCCTCACTGTACCGAAAAGAAACCAAACTGTGACCTCAGAGCTGAGGTATGTACTGAAGCATGGCTTTTGTGAAACCTTCCACCCCAAAAACAGTTAGTGCCATTTGCAACTACATTTCTTTCTTTTCAGATTTTACCAGTGCATTCACAAAAGTCACTACATGCTATATCAAGTTGTTTATTTTATTTTTTATTAGATTCTCATTCTCAAGACATTTACCTGCGTAATACCTCCTAAATGACTCGGAAGGATAGAAATTATACTGTTAAATTTATTTGTTGCCTTTGGTACTAACTAGTAAAGTGCTAGTTTATCTATGTTTTTGGGCCTTAAGTCTTTTTAGTGCGTTCACCTTAAGCCCAACAGTCAAAGCAACATCATGCCTTTGTATTGACTTCAATGGCCTTCTTTTCAGCATTTTTCTGTTAAGCTTGTAGTTTTGCTCTTTTGGTTTTCTCCACTCCTGAGGACTTACAGGGACTTGATGGCTGATGGTTGGAAACAGTGTCCTCTAGTGCCCACATGATGACTTTGTAATCATGGGCAACTGTGTTATTTGACAAGTGCTTTATTCATGTGTTCCCCAACTTTCTAAAGGTGGAATTACCTGAGCTTGTATGCTTTTATCGTCATCTGTTGGTTCATTAAACAGGTCAGTGATAAGTTAAACTTTAACACACTAAATCCCAATTATTTACTCTATAAACGTTTGATGAAATGATTTAATAGCAGTGTTTAGATTGCATCTGTGGATTGGTGTAATACAGAAAGATGTATATCCAAACTGATACTGTGATTTAAGACTCAGTTGCATTTTGGTGCAGCTTTTTTGTTTGATCCCAGAGTCTGCATTGCAGTTTTATTTAACTTAAGTTTTTTTTTTTTGTTGTTTGTTGTTGTTGTTGTCTCTCTCTCTTTTAAAAAAAAAAAACCATGGCCACCTTTTACTTATTCAGGTATTAACACTCGCTCATACCCCAAAATCTCTTGATACCATTACTTATAGTTAAACAGATATCACGAAAAGTATTGTTGGATATTTCCCAGCTTGCGTTCATTTTAAGTGAAGCACAAACATTGTCACAAACATCTTGACCATAGTTAAACTTGCAGGGGTGCGTTACAGGCCGATACAAACATTGACACACCATAGAAATAAACGCAGTATTCTAATACTTTCACAACTGTTTGGTACAGCGTCACACTAATACGCTTCAGAGCTGCTACTAATCCTCAACAGTGATTAATGTTAGAGTTGCAACTTCATGTATTTTTGAGGCTGAGGGCAGAGCGGCTTTCAGTAAAAGTGAATATTATCACTCAAGAAATGAAATGGCATCTGGCTGAACAGTAAGAACAAAAGTGTAAAGCCAAAAATATCAGAATACGTTTTGATGAATTAAGAAGCTTTTTTCTCTTCAGAAATGCTGTTGTCAGTTTTCCTTCAAAAAGCATTTGTCAGCTTGTGTTTGAGCTGCATTTAAAGTAAAAAAACAAAAAACAAAACACTAATATTAAAGATCATAGGCTCCCCATTTCACAGCTTCATATAGTTTTATTTTATTACTTTTTAATAAACTGTAGCTCCTCTTACCTCCAAGCTTTGATTTAGTGTTTTTCCTCTCCCTTATGGCTTCTCAAAATATCTTTTTATTGATTGTATGTTTTTTTTTTCTTTTCAAATATATATTTTGGTAAAAAAAAAAAGAAAAAAAAATCTAAAATTACTGTAAATCCTATTTAAATCTTTTTAAGTACCAGTCCAATGTTTTACCTCAGTACTCAGAAGGCAGTGATGTGATTTTAAAGATTGGAAATCGATTGTTCATGGAAAATTTAGGTTCTGCTAAAGAAGTAGTCAAAATACTGTACATTGGTTTGTGATTTTAACAGTGATCCTCTGCTGAACTGATGAAGGGATTTTTTTCTTACTATTTTTAAATAAGTATTTTCAATAGGATATGCTCTGGGACACAATGCCATTGTTGACATCACGTCAACTTAATTTTCTTAGAAATAGCGTTCTTTTTGTTGATTAAAATGAGAAGTATATCTAAGATATGCATGCTTTTAATAAGAATACTGATATATAATGTTATAAGCAAGTGTTTCTCATCAAATGGAAATGATTCATGTTGACTCTGAGGTGATGTTACTTTAAGACACTTATTTAGAGTCAGATAACTGAATTTGAACCTTTCAGGTGGGTATAGCGATGCTGATCATTGGCTGGTGTTCATGGGTTGACTTCATCCATTTTCAGAGGATGTTTTATGTAAATACAGGAGAACTGCTGTTTTTATGCCACCAGGGGGCACCTTCATGTAAGAGATAAAGTAGGGAGCACCAATAACATTATACCTCTTTTTTCTACAGTAGCATTTCAAAAGGTTTTGATATAATAGAGAACTGAACTTAGATACTGTTACTAGAAAACTGAATTGAGCTGTAAGTTTTATTTTGTTTCAGGATTTTAACTTATTCAGATAATAAAGTTCATTTGTAAAGTGTGGTATAAGAATGCTAACATGGAGATCTGTTTTAACTAGTCTGCATTGATTCAGGTTAAAAACCTCGGTGTTGCTTTCATCCTATTTTACAGGCATTTCTTCCTTTTTATATACTCTGCTAAAATGCAAAAAAAAAATGTTGGGTTTTGTTCATTTTTGTCTTTTTATCGCACTTTGGCAGCAGATTCCTGTGTAGATTCAGATCTGAGTTGTCTTATTAGTAAACATAATTTATACTTTTGTAGCAACACTATTTTTATATAATAGCAACAAAAAGGATCAGTCTCTCTTTTTTTTTTTTCTTTCCTGTGTCATATGACAGCGCTGTTCAATGTTTCTTGAATACATTACCCACTGTAGTATGTTATGTGTGAATAAACTCCAAATCTGTGTCAAACTGTGGCGTCCTTGCAGTTCAAGTTCATTCGGGGGTGGGAAGGAGGGCATTTACAAAGTTTCTACTAAAGGTGTAAAACTTGATTGAACTGCTTTTTGTCTCCAGTCCTACATTTTAGCAAAAAGTAGAAGTCAAACAGCTTGAGATCTCCATATTCCTGTAAAATGAGGCTTGTTGCTATTTTGAGAGAGGACTCCCACCCAGAGAGAGATGAAGCACAGCTTTTCACAGTGGACGAGGTGGCGAAAAGGCGGGCCTCAAACACATGTAAAGGTAAAAAGAGGCCTTATATAAGAAAGGACCCACTGAAGGGGAGTGGATATGCAGAGGCTGCTTACTGTAGAAGTGCGTGCAAGGGTTCCCCTGGGGGGCTGCGGATGGGGCAAAAGAGGGCGGCAGAGAAACAGAAAGAGGGAAAGAGCAAACGTTGGTTGCAGCCTGCTGTCCTGCTTCCTCTCCTCGCACCCGACTCAGTCAGCCCCTAAGGTGCAGCAGTCTGCAGCCATGCAGAAACACCCGCACTCTTGTCTCCTGCGTTGCTTCTAACGTAAAACGGGCTGCCTGCTAAAGCTTAATTTGCAGCATATGCATCCAAGTTTGCCTCCCCCGCTCTTCCTCTACTGCCCCACCAACCCCCTCACCCACTGCACACATTACAACCCACACTAACCTCCTTTCCTCCCCACCCTGCCACTAAAGGTGACGTTTTTCCACAAGCTATTACTACGGTGACATGCTAAGTTTGGCTCTGCGTAAGTGTTCGGAAACCCGGTCCTTATTTTCAGTCATTTAAAAAAGAAAAATGTGGAGTAAATAACCCAACTACAGGGCAACTGCGCCCATTTTGGTCTGGGTTACAGAGAAGATGCAAATAAGCTCTTTCCCAATGAAAAAGTATGGAAAAGTACCTGTGCAAGCACATGCAAGCAAAATTAGTTTCTACTTTTGTGAAATGGAGTAAATTGGGGCTGAGAAATGTTGCAGCACACATACAGAATAAAAGGGGTTTCCTTCGATTGACAGCATCTGGACATTAGGTGGCAGTATGCTGCTTTTTATCAGACAAAGGAAACCTGGAAGCCAGCAAGTATAACACAAAACTAAAACTTATGAAATCACCAACTAGTAAGAAAACTTGGTTTGTAGTTTTGATATTTCATGACTTT
Organism: Atherinomorus stipes; assembly: GCA_023101725.1. Taxonomy (NCBI): domain Eukaryota; kingdom Metazoa; phylum Chordata; class Actinopteri; order Atheriniformes; family Atherinidae; genus Atherinomorus; species Atherinomorus stipes. Next base: position 12,133 of record JALJCO010006522.1, on the reverse strand, counting down.
TTTGTCTTTTAAGCTTAAGAACACGAGGGGAGAAGATTTGAAGGCGGGATTTTGTATTTGTTGCCACCAAAGTTGCACAAATGTCCATCAACTACACTTCAGCTGCTAATGCTTTGATTCTGTCATGATTTTTAAACTAATATGCAAAGAGAAACAGAAATCAGCGCCCAGGATGGGTTGGATATTTTTTATTTGCACTTCTATGCATGTTTAGTGTCGTTATGTTAAAACAGACACAATGTTGCTTTTAAGTTGATCCTACTGGGCTTCACATTTCTCTTCATCACATCAAAGATTTGTCATGAAGACTGTTTGGAGGGGTCAGGTTTAGGTTTCAGCAAGAACAACAAAAAATGAATGTTTTTAATATTTTTAAGAGTCATTTTAAAGTTTCCAGTCGAGAGGATTTTCAACAGGGAGGAATAAATCACCTGGAAAAGATCCCTTGACTGCAGGAAATACAGTCAACCTCTTAACCTCTTTTTATGTTTGCACATAAAAACACTTTAAAAAAGTGGGGGAAAAACTGTTCATGCTTACTTCTTTGCACGAATCTATCAAAGACATTCAGCTCACATAGTTGATTTCTTTGTTTTACCCAGCAGGACACATAGCAATACAACTATAGTTCAGAAACAGAGAAAGTTCTGTGGACTTCCTTTTGCCCTTGGGTGTTACGCAACTAATGGGAGACGCATCCAGGTTTTATTTTCCATGCCCAAATCAGGTGGTGCCACGCAGGCCGTGCAGCCTTGCTCCCACCTCCAGCACTGACAAGGTTGGCACCTTCACCCTTGCCCAACCAATGGCCATCACAGCTGTCGCCACTTGTCTGCTCAGTGAGCATCGGAGGGACAGGTAAGGACAAGCGGAAGGAAGTGTTCTCATCCTCTCCTCCTTGTCCTGTATGGAGGACCCGGTGGCACTGGCACAGTGGTTTCTCCTGCTCAGCAGGTGCTGACTTTTATCAGTAGTGACATGAATGTACAGAACTGCCAGGCCACATCCACCCAGTTGCTGTCAGGTGTCATTAGTGCTAACACTCCACCTAGACCCTAACCTCACAGGCACCCGGTACGCCTGTCCGTTCGCCTGCTGGCTGTGCTTCCGCTGTACACCTGCTCATGCACATGTATACGCATGCACACACATCATACAATGAGTCACTCAAAGTTTTTATCTCAGGAGACCAAACAGATTAAGGTTTTGTTCGTTGAGGATGAAATTTACATCACTAGATGACATGTAGTTGGGATTACGTAATCAAAGATTGATCATTGGCGCAGGTTAATTGTTTTCGATTATTATAATCCTCATCATAAGTATTGCTGGTGCAATGTCAAGGATTTCCTGATTACATTTGATTCTGTTCTTAAATAAATCAGCAATAACTCAGGAGCAATAACTAGAAATGCTGTACCAAATGTTTTTTGAGGCTTCTCTAAATTAATTTCTTAAATTCAATTTTAGTTTCACTGGATGGAAAAAGCTTTTCGCAGCAATAAAAACTTAAAATGGGAAATTATGACAATATGGGAAAGGTTGAATGTAATTAGCTCCAATTTGGCTGAAATAAACTTTCTTTGTGTTTGTACTTGTTTAATGAAACTTTCTAATTAAAAAGCTGCAGCAGCAAAAACTTCCATCAAACAAAAGAACCTTCCCCAACTTTGTACTTCACCTGTAATCGGTGCCAAAGTTGTTTCATTCAGGCTAATATTTGACTAGCTGTAAATGCCAAATGCAAAAATGTACTTAAATAAAGGGGGGAATTGCATAATACATAATTCTAGCAGGACATCAAGTGAAATATTTAATTTTGAAGCAATCCAAAAGTACAGCCGCCACCTAATTTGCATTCAGCTTCTAACTTCACCGGAACGTTATCTGACTTCACCCTTCATGTGTAAATGATGCAAACCAGATGCATCCACTGACACACGTGCGTCCAGCTGCTTTTGTGCACAGTCATTCTGACATCATTCTTTCTCAATAAAGTTAAGTCAGATATGACATTCAGATATAGCATACAGAGATATTTCTACCTCAATAGGCAGAGCAGCATTTGAAGCTGATGTGACGTCTTCAGAGATGACACAGAGGGATGAAAATGTTTGACCCTTGCTTTGAGACAGGTAAGTATCGTCACTGTGAAAAAGAAGGTCAAGGTTAAATTAAGCTCTGTGGATAAAAATAGCCCTTCAGTGATGCCCCCTGATTTCAGCATTATTTATTAATTGCACTGATGATCTGGGAAGCCCATTCAGCCACAGCTCGCAGCGTCGAATGGCACAAGAAGAAGACAAACGTCCAACCTGAATTTGAGGAATCCTTTCACAGACAGCTACATGCTGACACTTCACAGTTCTTACTGAGTGGATATGACTTTGGGTAAGTTTTGATTATGGGAAAATGGTTCTTCCTTTTAGCATGTCCTACAAATTATTCCATTTTTTTGAACCCCTGTTTTGTATTTCCTCTCTCATGTCTGTTCAGTCTTTAGCTGCTCAATCAGTTCACCTTCTGCTTCACCTTTCAAACTTCCCTGCAAATGAGTTGTTGCACACGGTCCCTAGGGTTGTGTTGACAGCTCACTAAGCTAAAACATGTCCCATGCACTGTTACAACATAGTCCATTTAAATCAAGTTCATGAACTCACCTTCCATTTCCTCTCAAACCGTTTTAGCAGATTGCCCTGTAATGTATCTAATTACCTCCCATCGATGCAAAACACTTTAAAAGTCATGCTATATTTCTAAAAGAAGGCCTTAGGTTGTTGTTCTACACGATGCATTGAAAATAATTCAAATTTAGGTTTATTACAGCACATCATGGTTGTTTTTTGAGGATAGCCTACTGCTTTCATTTAAAAAAAAAAAAAGAAAAAAAGGGACTAGCCTGGTGCAGCCCACCCCTCACACTTGGCTCTCTGCCAGCTAATGTCGTGCAAAGTGTTGCTCAGGAGCAGAGGTAAAGAAAGTACATTTTTAATGATTTAGTATTGAGTGCCTTTCTCTTCTATATTCCGTCATCTCATTTCCATGATTTGTAACTACTTGGTCGCTGGAATTATTCCTCGGGGGGAATAATTCCTTGGCAAAATATACACCGGGCAATTTTAATTTGAGAGGATACTGAAAAATGACCCATTTATTAAGCCTGTTTGATGATTAAGGCTAATGGCTCATTTGAATTTTTTTTAACTCTGCCAATGCTAAAAGGCTGCTTGTGTCTTGTACTTTGGAAATGTGAACTGAGGTGATTTATAACTAAATGGAAGTATGCTTTTACAATTGTGTGGCTTAATTATTTGGGAAGTTTTATTCAAAAAGAAAACCAGTTTTTCCACTATAAAGATTTTACGTGGAATTGTATCTCTGCAAATACCAGCCTTTTTTTTTTTTCTTTTTTTTTTTTAAATATGGTTCCTTTCACTGAGGCATGTGCGTTATTACCGGAGGGTTCAGGCCTCTGTGCAGCCAGAGATCCAAATCTCCCACAAAGTGTCTGAAATCTGGAGCAAACACAGAAGGACCCAAGGGCATTACAGGTGCATCATGATGACGCACGCCACTCATCAATGTCCTCGACAATGTCATGCTAAAGTGAGGGGAAAAAAGAAGCTTCTGGAATCTGTTCAGCGAGGCAGGCTTGTTTACATTCTCCCTATCCTAATTCTTTCTGACGTTCTTTTTCCTCGCGCTCCTTTGTTTTGATGTAAGCTGGTATCCCATTGGTGGAAACGGAAAGACAAGTTGATTGATCAGGCCAGGGGGTATTGATCAATCTGATCCTCTGCCGTGACCCACGACCCTCTGATTGACGGCAGCCTCTATAATGAGGCCTCAGAAATGAGACCATAGGACTGGGGGGTTTGGGAAGGGCATTTGTGGAGGGAAAAAAAAAAAAGAAAGAAACCCAAGGGGATGGGTTGTGTATATACTCACGCACACACATACGCACACGCAGCCCAATCAACTTGGCGCCATTGTTACATTGCACTGCCCTCTGTAACCCCAATTTGCATAATCGGCTTTTGCATTGTTTGGCCCAGACACATTAAGGTGCGGTGTTGTGTGTTGTTGACTCCAAATCAGCACGTGGCCATTGTTTGCTCATCTCCATGCACTATTATGCATTGTTGACTTATGCTGCAGCATGTGTTTTTCTGCTTACTGACTGTAGCATTATAGCAAACACATTGCACTCAGCGCATTGTGTTTCCTTTCCCAGCAGCACCATGTTTGCACTACTTGTACTACTGTGTTTATGTACTCCACAAAGCAGGTTGATTACTTGCAAAAGGCATAAGGTATGTTCTTCTTCAAGTCCACAGTATTTTGTAAAATGTTGTTTACCAAGTGCATTCTAGACATTCTTGCCATTTTTCTATAGTCTTTTAAGGCTGCAGCTGGACTTTGGTTTTAACGCGGTGTATCAACCCACAAACTGTCAATACAAGTCAAGCACACACACTCGTACACACACAACAGTGCCATGATGCTGGCGCCACTCTATGATTTTAATGCTTTATGAGCATTTGGCACATAGTTTTTCTTTTGATGTTCACTAAAGTGTAAATAGTGACCTGCCAATGAAACACGCAAGCATAAAGACATTGTGCAATGAGGCTTGGTTGTAACAATAAAGTGAAAACTTTAACAGGTGTGAAGCTTTGAGAGGTGCACAAAGGCTGATTATAAAGAATATTGACTTTGTTGATAAGTTTTGCGTAGGGCCCATCCATCTTTAAGTCATTGTGGCATCTACAGCTTAATGGCACATTCAGAAAAACAATTTTGGTGTTTGTTTTTAAAATAGCAGAAACATTACAGGACTACAGGTTAAAATAATTGCTGTACAAAAGCTTAAACTGGATTGAAATGGTTCACTTTTGGGGTAACAAGTTTTATAGTGAATTCTGAAGGATGTGTCATGCAAAAGAAATAAAGGTAAAGAAGAGCTAAAATTAAATTTGTCTCATAACATAATAGATAGTTTTTATAAGAGGTTACCAAATAATTAGGAATATCTTTAAAATAGTTATTGGTCAAACAATTATTTGTGTATTTTAAGTTAACACAAAGAATAGCAAATAGCTAGAGTCAGACGCTCAATCATTCATATCTATTGATTTTATCAGGTAATGTGACTAAAAGTAGGTTTATAAAGAGCTCTTTTGTGTGCAAAATTCATAATATGACCACCTTGAAGCCAGTTAAACAGATTTAGACTTGTTTTAATTCACTCTGTTTTGTTTGTTTGTTTTTTTAACGGTAAACTTGATATTAATAATCTCATAAAAGCAGAAATATTGGAAATGAAATCAAAGATTTCTATAAAAATTCCTGTAAAATTGCAAATTCTAGATAAGTTTCAATAAAACTATGCGTTTAAATCCAATACATGCCTCTTTAGGGTGAGTTTAGGGATTTATGTGTATCAGATATGATTTGTTCTATCTATTGTTTAATATAGTAGCTGTGAATACATTTTGTGCATCATTTTCTCAGGTTGAATGACTTGATTCAACATCAAACAGTCACAGAGACATTTGCATTTATCTGTTCAGTCATCCTTCGCCTCTGCTGTTTTTGCTAGATGTCCCGAGGGAAAAATATTCATCTCAAACTGCTTAAATGCTCCATTAATTTCACAAGCTGGTTTCTAACTTTGCCTTTCTGTTGACTGGTGCATGACAGGTAGTGTGGGCTTGTTTGGGTTTATTAATGTTAGTTGTTTTTTTTTTGTTTTTTTTCTCTCAAATATTTATGCAATGCTTGTTGGATGCTGAGTAAAAAAAAGGAGAGAAAAAAAGAAATTATAATCACCATGATGATAGAAAGAGCTAAAGCTTTTTCGAAAGGACCAGGTATTCGATATTGATGAAAACCAGTTAGTCAAGAGTGGGGCAAGGTAAAAAATATAAATAAAATAAAATAAAATAAAATAAAATAATAATTTATCAATTCCAAATAGGGACTTCATTCTCAAGTAAAACTTGAGAAGAGTGCTGCCAATTAAGGCGCCCAGAGAGTGGCTGGTGGGTGTTAAGGACCTTCCTCGGCGACCCATAGCGGTTTTCCTGAATGAAGAAAAGCAAAACAACAACAACAAAAACATATATATATTTGAAATTCTTTTTTGTTGACTCATTTATGAAGAAAGAACTTCTTTTCTCATAGGTGCCCAGAACTTTCCCATAGTATCAGGTTTTCTAATTAGCCTAAATAAGGCTTGTTGTAACTACTACTTCACTGCACGTTAAGGGTTTCCTTTAATCTTAAACTTTCCAATGTGTGCTGACACAATGTACACTCTATTTCTTGCAAATAAGGGTGGGTGCACTGGCACGTGCAAATATGTGCAAATTCACTTGTGAGAATCAGGGAATTGCACTGCCTAAATTTGGTCTTTGCACTCTGTTCCTTGAGTCTTTGGTCACCCTAAATGCTTTTAATAAGTCCAAGCTATTTTTCTTCCAATGGGCCATATCCTATTCACCTTAGCAGACATTTTTCTCGTCGTCCTCACCCCACCGGATCAGACCAGCTCAGGCAAATAGTTCCTGAAAACTTCCAAGAAATAATTTCAGACCTTATTCATTTCTTGGAAAGTTTAAGCCATCAGTTGGTGCTCCAAATTGTTGTCAGTCCTGGGGGTTTGATGTCTCAACCTGGTTAATACTACTGCAGAAACCAGTCTACTTTGTGTTTTTATGGACAAGCGTCACTGCAACTGTATTTCAAATAGGCAGCCTAATGAGCTTTTTAACCATCTCCATATGGACGTGCTCTAAAGTCTAGACGGAGGGGCAGTAGTGGTGGTAAGCGATGGTGTGCTGACTGTGCCGTACTCTGCAACCCTGCACATATAACTCTTCCCCACAAACAGTAGACCTAAACCAAGGGAAAGCCTCAGTTGCCATTGGGGACCCATAATGGGATATTGTTTACCACACAGCTCACAACAGCAGCTAAAATCCAGGATGTGAGGATGATGAGGAACATGCTGCCCATACACATTTACATATGTAGGCAATAATCTCATGTTCACCACGATTCTATATTTCCTGTGAAATGATTTCCTCTGGTCTCAGACTAGTTTTTGGAAGAAAGTTCATCTCCCATTCTCCTGAGTGCTGGAAGTTTGGCCTGAAAATACAATTTAGGCTATAAACTTGTACATCTTACTCAATAAATTCCATTAGACTGTCTCATTATTTGAGTGGAAGCCATGTATCAAAGCTGAGATGGAGAATTTCTTACAAGCCTCTACAAACATGGACTGTGCTCTTCCACTCATCAACACGAGACCAGTTCCTCCAATTCTTATGCATTATTTTAACTTCTAATTCAGTCTGATGATGCAACAACTTTCAAATGAAGCTTCGGCAAAAATGGATGAAGTTTGACATTTGAAGCTTCTAATCCAACCGCACAACTTCCCAGGCTGGTGCTTTGCAGAAAAAAATGTTCCCCAGTGATTGAACATTTGGGGACTGAAGCTCACCTCTTCATACTGTGTATTTGGAAAAAGAAGACAAGAGTTTTTGGTTTTTGGGTGGCATAAGGTGAATACTTGACAATACGGAACATCAACACTCCTCTAAATTACCCTCTGAATTATGATTCAGTTAACAACGATTTGATTCATATCACAATTCATGGTTGTCTGATTCAGAAGGATATTGGTTCATTAAGAACGATACGATCCGATTCAATTCAATTCAGTGACTTGAAATCGAATCAGAAACCATGAATCGTGATATGACCCCTAAAGAGATAGATTATTTTCCATAGAGAAATACAGACACAAGTCAAAGATGCATTTAGTGTCATTAACTAAAATTTGGTTGCAGAATCTTTGATGTCAAATTATTCTTGTATTTATCTAAAACATTCTGATGCGTATCTCTGCCACTTGTCCTCGGCTTAATATAGTTATGTATGCCACAGCTTATTTGAGCTAAATCCGAATATTTTTTTTAAATTTGTGTTGGTCAACACGCATGTGTGGCTAATTAATAAGTCTCACCTCTTTTTTTAACCATTCCTTGCGCTGCTGGGTGTTTCAGGTTGCGGACATGCTCAGATGTCATATCTTCTTTTTTGATAGAGATGGTGTACATGGAGCTAAATATACCGACTGCTGTCGGTTTAAATACCCATAGGAATGAAAATGATCCATGCGTACACCTAATTCTGAATGAAAAGTGCCAAACTAAACGGATTTTCTTTTGGTTTCACAGCGGTAGAACATTACTTTTCTCAAACCGACTGTGGTATCATGCAAATGTTGAATCTGAAAGTTGTTGGCTTGCTCTGGCTAGATGCAAACACGCACCAAGGTTTCCTCGCTTTGGTAAATGGTGACGAACAAACAAATTTGCTGAAAGTTTGTTTAGAATTTTAACTCTGTCTGTATGTCTTTTCCTCTTCACAGTAGGAGTGCATGAGTATGAAGCTGCAAAAACCAAAACTACAGTGACGATCAGCTTGTAATTGCATGATGCAGACATCTTTCTGCATGTCAGACAGGACCATTCTGCTTAAATGTTTGCGCGTGTACACACCAGATTGGAGACATGCATGCAAACAGCTGGCCTGAACTCTTAAATCAGAACGATTTCAAACCGAACGGGGAAAACATCTCCATGTAAACATGTAAAATTCTTTAAATTTGTGGGTTCCCCACACCTTAGATACAAACCAGACCCAGCAAAGCAGGCCCACATCATGATAGAAGCTCCATCATGTTTTATTGTAGGGGGGCATTGCTTTCCATGTGGGGATTATTGCTCTGTGTATTTATCTTTATTTTCTTAAAGTTCCACTGTTTGTCATTTTGACAAAAAGCTTAAAACTGTCAGAGGAACTCATCTAAACACAGCAACCTTGCCAAAGTATAGACTAATCCGGCCAAACGCCACAAGTAGACCGTCCGCCATTGTCGGGGGAGCCTTCCGAATTAGAACAAATGAGAATTGGATTTTTTTCTTAACAACATGGAGGTAATCTGGAAGGACTGTCGCATTCCTGGTTGTTGGAACAGCAGAGGAAAACTTTAATTGTGGTAATAAGTGAATAAGAAGATCACAGACATTTATTTCATGAGGATTTCGGCTGTCTCTGACAAAAGTGGACGCTGCTGCTGCTCAGTCCACTGATGTCAGTGTGTTCGTATCGGGGAGGAATACGGGACACAGAGCAGAGCAGGAATAACTTGCTGCCACAGCGGAGAAAACATTGGATTCAATCCCCAACAACAAATACACGGTAAATTATGGTGAAGACTCATTAATCTGACACTTTATTTCAAGTATCTATGCTCTGGAAAATGACACACCGCATAACTTTATCATGCTAGCTAATGCTAACAGAGACAGCTGTGGTGTTGCTGCGAGTTAATGACTAATCTGGGAGATATTGCGAAATATAGCGTTATTTGCTCCAGTAAGGGAAAAGTTGTGACCAGAAAATCAAAAACAGTTGAGTCGCAAACACAGACGGATCACGAAGACGGTGTCCTGCAGCCTTTAATCTGCAGGACATGTGAAAGCTACATGGTCTGTTCAGTCCTTAAACAACACCAAAAGCCAAATATGTGATAAAATAAAAAAGTAACGACGACCTTTGAAGGAGTTTAATTTTTTTTAACTTTGATAAGTACCAAGAGATGTGCGTGCTATTCCAGTGTGGGTACTAGTTTACATTAATGCTCCGATGTAAAGAAAAAGAATGTCAGAATACTTTAGAGATCTCCGGATAACATACCTATAGGTAATCATGACCTTAGGCGACTGTCCAACGTTGTAAATCCAGATACTCATGCTGCTTCGTTCCCCTTGCAATGGCGGTGCAGGTACCAGCGCAACAAAACGCTCATGGATTAGTCAATCAATCAATCAATCAATCAAACTTTATTTATATAGCACTTTTCATACAAATAAAATGCAACTCAAAGTGCTTAACAAAAACAAAGACAATAAAAGACATGAAACCCTCATCCCTCCCACCCCCACAAAAAGGCCAACAAACATATACATACTGTAAGCACACATACATGCACACATCCATGCACGCACACATGCACACACACGCACAGAGCATCCAGCCAAAAGAAAAAAGTCTAATACAGTAACAGATACGGTAACATCGCAAAGCACTGAGGATCCAGGTGAGGAAAAACAACCTATAGGGGGGGCCCTCCACGCCGAGAGGCGCCACAGCCCGAAGCCACAGGGAGCACTGCCAGAGAGACCCCCCGAACCAAACAGTCCAGGACAAACCCCACACATGGTGTGGAGTCCCCCAGTCCTCCTGGCCCAGGGGATCCCCAAGACAGCACCCCTGCAGGCAGACCGGACACAACTCCCAATGTGGAGGGCCCCCATGAGGAAACACTGGAGCTAAAAGCTAAATGCTTAAAAGTGCTGTAAACAGTTGTAAATAACTAAAAATCTATAAAAATTTGGCATTTAACCGTAAGACATAAGAATTAAATTTAAAAATTAAAAATAAATAAATAATAATCTATGAAAGCAATAGAGAATAGAAATATTAAAACAATAAGGATAAAAGGGTAAATGAAATCAGATAAAAGCTAAATTAAAAAGTGAGTCTTGAGTCTCCTTTTAAAAATATCAACAGTCTCTGCGGCCCTGATGTCCTCCGGCAGGCTGTTCCACAATCGGGGACCATAATGGCTGAATGCAGCCTCCCCATGGGTTTTGGATCTTACTCTTGGAATGACTAACAGGCCGCTGCCAGAGGACCTCAGGGCCCGCGAGGGTTGATATGATAAAAGCAGATCAGATAAATAAGATGGTCCATGACCGCTAAGACATTTAAACACTAATAAAAGAATCTTGAAATCGATCCTGAAGCACACGGGGAGCCAATGCAGTGATTTTAAAACTGGTGTAATGTGTTCCCGCCCTCTGGTCCGTGTCAGAACTCGTGCCGCTGAGTTCTGGAGTAATTGTAAATTTGAAATAGATTTTTTGGGGAGACCAGAGAGCAGGGCGTTGCAGTAGTCCAGACGACAGGAGATAAAAGCATGCATCAGCACCTCCGTGTTGGCCCGAGAGAGGAACGGGCGGACTCTGGCGATGTTCTTAAGATGATAAAAGCCTATTCTTGTAACATTCTTTATGTGTGGAATAAAAGTAAGCTCAGAGTCTAAAATGACGCCCAGGTTCCTAACAGTTTGTGATGGTTTAAAATCTTGTAATTTTGGTAAAAGTTTCTCTCTCTTGCCCTCAGGACCGATAACTAAGATCTCTGTTTTGTCCTGGTTGAGCTGTAGGAAATTTTCTGCCATCCATGACTTAATATCTAAAATACAGTTTAAAAGGGCATCAATTGGCCTTGTGTCATCAGGAGACACAGCAATGTACAGCTGCGTATCATCCGCGTAGCTGTGGAAGCTAATGCCGTGTCTCCTGATGACGTCCCCAAGTGGAAGCATGTATAAATTAAAAAGAACTGGACCTAAAATTGACCCTTGTGGCACCCCACACTTAATTTCATGGTTACTGGAGGAACATGTATCCATACTTACAAAGAAATGTCTATCTGTGAGATAAGAGCTGAACCATTTAAAAACAGTACCAGAGAGGCCGACCAGGTTTCTAAGTCTGTTTAGCAAGATGTGATGATCTACTGTATCGAAGGCGGCACTAAGATCCAGTAAAACCAAGACTGTAAGTTGACGCATATCTGCGTTGTACCTGATGTCATTTAAAATCTTTAAAAGGGCTGTCTCAGTACTGTGGTTCGTCCTAAAACCAGATTGAAATTTCTCTAAAATATTTTTTCTATTTAAAAAAATGTTTATTTGGTTAAAAACCAGTTTTTCTAAAACCTTACTTAAGAATGGTAAGTTGGATACTGGTCAGTAATTACTAAGAACATTAGGGTCTAAATGACTCTTCTTCAGAAGGGGCTTCACCACCGCCGTTTTAAAGGCAGTGGGGAAGACACCCGTCTGGAGAGAGCAGTTTATAATGTTTAAAATCTGTTCCTCAAAGAAATCATAAAATGTTTTTAAAAGTGATGGGGATTGATCTAAAAGGCAGGTTGTTGGGTTTACTTGGGAGAAAACTCACCAAGTGTCCTCGCATCAACC
>JALJCO010006520.1:0-194211 GCA_023101725.1 Atherinomorus stipes | reverse complement strand
GGTCTCATGTAAAATGAAATTCCTGTGTTTTTTTCCCAACTTTATTTATTGAATTTAACACATGAATGACAATTATGGAACTTGCAAGTCAAGTTATTATTATCACAAACCCTAAGCATAGACAAACAGTGTACAGTAGGCCTACACTTGTCTACAAATATATAAGCAAACAGTCAATCAAAAACAATAGTGAAAAAAAAAAAAAAGGTAGGTCACCAAAACAAAATGAAGAATTACACTGATGGCAGTAACGTACATCTGTACAAACCATGTCCATTAGATGAATTTACAAGAGTTTTGCAGGGATTCTGGCTGCACAGTGGCGGGGTGGTTAGTACTGCAAACTCACAGTAAGAAGGTTGCTGGTTCAAATCCTGGCTGGGTAAAGTGTTTGAACAATTCCTACAGTTCCTTCCTGTGTGGAGTTTGCATGTTCTCCTTGTGTATGCGTGGGTTCTCTCTGGTACTCCAGCTTCCTCCCACCGTGCAAAGACGTGCATGCTAGGTGAATTGATTGATTAACCAAATGTGTACATGCGTGGTTGTCTGTCTCTCTGTGTTGGCCCTGCGACAGACTGGCGACCTGTCCAGGGTGTACCACGCCTCTCACCTGATTATAGCTGGGATAGGCTCCAGCAACCCTGAACTGGATAAGCGGTACATAAGAATGAATGAATGATAAAGGGATTCCTTTATTTTCTTCTTTTTCAGCTTATGAAAAATACCTTGCAGGGCCCATTGTTCCTAATTTCTATTCTTGAAAGTTGCCAATCCTATCAGCAACAAAATATCATGAATACAATTGGCATAAAAAAAGAGATGACAACAAAGCCCCAAATTGTGCATATGAAATATAACCATACTGAAAATAATATGAGTATGAGAACCAAGAAAAACCATTTAAATATCCACCATGAGTCACATTGGAGTGTAAGTGAAAATAGTGAAAAGTACAGCCTACAAGGTATAGTAGCTGCCCACAGACCAGTGAACAACCTCGACAACCCACTGTGGGTACACGTAAATAAAAAAGCTCCTACAGCTGCCCCCACCGCCACACCCAACCTTCCTGGATAACGATATTCTGCTTGTTCAGACTGGTCTGTCATTGCCATGGCTGCTGCCAGACACGTCCCTGCTGCACCTGCGACCCCCATCAAAGCTACTATAGTAGGAAGTGGACCCACTACATGTAGAACCGAATGCACAAGAAATAAAACTGCCACAGCCAAAGAAAATGCTGCAACACTGGCCCAGTTTTTAGTTGCTCTGCCTGTTTCAGAAAATGCAAACAATGACATTCCTACCGCCATCATCGTTAGCTGCAGAGTTAAAACTCCAACAAAGAGACCGTCTATTACAGCAATGTTTATATTGTTTGGTGAGTCTAAAGTAATTATGGGTTGTTTTGCAATATTGAACACATCTGTTACAATCAACATCAGTGGCAAAGGTGCTATAGTTTCCGGTTTAAAGTCCTCAAGCCCACTTAAAATCATTATAGTTGGAACTAATGAAAGCATACAAGTCAGTTTTGTTTTGAAACAAAGAAAACTGACAGATGCAATAAATGCAACAATGGAGCTTGATAATGGTGGTAAAAGACAGACCGTGAACAAAATTGGATTAATGTTATAACTGTTTTCGATTGATAACAACAGAAATATTAAACATTCTCCTACAAAAAGACACTGCACATTAGCCAAACTGATATGGATTGATAATAAACTCTTTAAAACTAGATTTATAAGGTATCCAGTTCCAGTTACACCCATGAGACAGAGTAGTCCAGCAAAAGCAAGGGCTTTCCCTTCACCACATCTTTTAGTCACAAAGTCATATATTAACATTCCAATAAAGACACCTACACCTAGAGGCCAAACTAATAAACAAACACCAAACTCCTGGATTAACAGAGATATGAAAATGTTGAACACCTCATCATTGCTGGTTCTTTGTGACGTCACTTTTGTATTTCTATCATCTAAAGGATCTACTATGTAATTTTCTAAGTTGTCCATGATCAGCTTGTTGTCAGCCAGAAGCTCCAGAGACTGAAGTGAAAGAACCGCTGTCCATCCCAGCAGCAGACCGCCTGCAGCTCCTGACAGCAGGCTGATGCAGAAGTTGGTAATAACTGATGTCAGCCCTGAGGATACATGAACAGGTCACACTCCTGCACAATTTAAAGGGGAACTTCGTTTTTTTTTTTCAATCTGGACCTATTTTCTTGCATGAAATATGTTCATTTACTCACCCAGACAGTTTTGGTACAACTTGAATTCCTTCGGGAGATATTTAGATCCTCTTGAGATCAGCGTATGCGCCACACAATGGCAGTGATGGGGCAACCGCGCGCAGCCTCTAAATAAGGCATTATCTGCCACAAACTCCTTCATTTCACCAATGTTTTGTTACGAAACATTAGTCGGACCCCCCTGTGAGCTCGAAGCGGCTTTTTGGTGGTGATTCATCCATTATTTACAAACTTTTTACAGCGGTGGCTTTGATGACGTCACTATTATGCAACACCATAATAAGTAAACGTCTGTAAATAAGGACGAATCACCACCAAAAAGCCGCTTCGAGCTCACAGGGGGGTCCGACTAATGTTTTGTAACAAAACATTGGTGAAATGAAGGAGTTTGTAGCAGATAATGTCTTATTTAGAGGCTGCCATTATATGGCGCATACGCTGATCTCGAGTGGATCTCTAAATATCTCCTGAAGGAATTCAAGTTGCACCAAAACTGTCTGGGTGAATAAATGAACATATTTCATGCAAGAAAATAGGTCCAGATTGAAAAAAACCGAAGTTCCCTTTAAGCGTACACAAAACCACAATGACATATTTTTACTTACAGGACAAACAACAGAGCAGCTGCAGACCTCTGTCAAACACAAAAAGAGTTCAATTGCACAAGAAAAGAAAAGTTTAGCATGAATTTATGAAATAATCTGAATGTTTTCTGTTTTACCTGTTGGTCCCGGATTCCACTTTAACATTTTGGATCTGAAACAGAACTGACAGTAAAATTTTCGATTAAGGATTTTTATATTCCAGATAATGACTTAATATCATCATATATATGTATATATATATATACACTGCCTGGCCAAAAAAAAGTTGCCACCTGGATTTAACTACTGTAAGCAAATAGGTACGAGCCTCCTATTGGATAATTACTGCATGGGCGATTATCTTTCAGCTGGCAACAAGTTATTTAACCCCAACTGGTGCAATGACTTGCTTCTCATTTCCTAAATAACCATGTGGAAAGACACATCCGTGGTCTTGGAAAAGATGTTAGTCTGTCTGAGAAGGGTCAAATCATTGGCATCAAGAGGTGAAAACATCTAAGGAGATGCAGAAACTACTAAAACTGGGTTCAGAACAGTCCAACGCATTATGAAAAACTGGAGGGATAGTGGACCATCGTCTTCCAGGAAAAAATGTGGCTGGAAAGGCAGATGAAGTGATGAAGCATCATGCCTAGTGCCAACTGTATGAGCCTGTGGGGGCAGTGTGATGATCTGGGGTTGCTGCAGTTGCTCAGGTCCAGGTTCAGCAACAGTATGAGCTCAGATAATGAGCTCAGCTGATACCTGAATATACTGAATGAGCAGGTTATTCCATCAATGGATGTTTCTTTCCTGATGGCACGGCCATATTCCAAGATGACCGTGCCAGAATTTATCGGGCTCAGATTGTGAAAGATGGTTCAGGGATCATCAGACATCATTTTCACACATGGATTGGCCCCCACAGAGTCCAGACCTGAACCCCATTGAGAATCTTTGGGATGTGCTGTGGTCAGACTCTACAATCATCATCAAGATCTTGGTGAAAAATTGATGCAACAGGATGCAAATAAATCTGGTGACATTGCAGAAGCTTCTGGAAACACAGCGAATGCTGCCGCAATCAAAGCTAAAGGTGGTCCAACCAAATGTTACATGTTTGACCTTTTTTTTTTGTTGGCGACTTTTTTTTGGCCAGGCAGTGTATATATATGCTTAAAAATTTGACTGAACATAAAGCTGCAGTACACTTTGGTCAACATGGCTGTCGGCTCTGTTTACACAAAAACATCTATAAACCGAATGCAATTAAAACGGTGTGAACAAATCATTTAAAACAGCCTTCTGTGTAAGAAGCCACAAACTTGTGTATTTGGATAAAAGAGAAGCTTAAGTCTAGGTTTTTTTCACAAATATCTGAATTTGATTTGATCAAAATACTCCCGTTTATTTAGAAAGATATAGAAGGCTCACGTGGTTGATCCCCAAATACATTGTTTTGGGTAAATTTTAGTTTACTCCCAAAAATGAAAACACTATTTTTGGATGACCTGTGAAACCACATTAACCATATTAATAGAGACCCAAGTCTCAGCGTTTCTGTAAGATTAAGGGAAACTTACCAGGGTCAGGCTGACTCATGGTGAAGCAGCTCTCAGATGATGGTTTACTGAGGTCCTTTAAATCTTGGATCTAATGTGGACAAATAAAACTAGTCTCCTTCACTTGCTGTTTTTAACTCTGAGTACAGTGTGATACAAGATCCAGGAATGTTCAGTGCTTTTTCTGAAAACTGGAGCTTCAACATTCTTTCCAGGAAAACTGACGCTCACCTCTTTGTGCTGCACTTACACTTGAATAGGTTTCAATTCCTGATAAGATCAAAGTCTAGTCATACTTTCAAAATCAAAACTGCTTGCTCACGCTAGTTTTACCATTAATTTAGTATAAAAAGTTAAACCAAACGGGAAAAGTATCTTCATTGAGGTGCTTCAGGTGCTACAAGTGTCAGTAGATAAAAGTTGTTTTTCTTTCCTCTGTCCTTCATTAGTTGTTAGATGATGAAAAGACGACACTTTGTTTTCTCTGAGTTTTTATGAGTCCCAAGCAGAATTTATTTGGTGAGGTCCTCCCTGATCCCCAGTGCTTAACTTCATACTGGTGTCAGGACTGATTTTTATCTTGCGGGGAAGCAAATTCAGAAAAAAATGGCTTCATAATGTTTTGCATCTTTTATGCTGTGTGATTCATGTGTGTGAAATACTGACATTGAATTTGAAAAATTAGAGAAAACATCAAGTGAGATGAGATTAAATTAAACATGTTTCTGTGACCAGTTTCTTCTAAAAATCACTGTGTCACACACATGAGCAAGCGGATATAAAACACACTGGGCATGAGGCTGATTCAGAAGAGAAAGAGAAAGAAACAGAAAAAGAGAAAATAAGTGTCTGTTATTGGCTGGAGAGAGCTCATAATACAGGATGGAGATGGAAGCTGTATCAGCCGTCTAAAGGGGAACTCGTCACTGAGAGATAGTTCTGTCAGGCATCTTTAAAACTTGGCATTTCATGAAGTGACTTCCCGGTTCCCTGCACTCAGCTTCTTGTCCATCACTGATAAAGTCTGAATGTTTCTGCAGTTGTGTCGGCAGCCTGAGGTGTACAGCCTGACGAGAAATGGTGGGAGTACAGTCCGTCAATGATAAAATACATCCACCAGAGAGACACCAGGAGCAATAAACTTAATCAAATGAACATTTTCATTCAACATCTTTCACCTGCTGATGAAGAAAAATGAGGGACAAAAATTCAAGACTTTTCAACAGAGTTGCAGAGTTTAACAGTTGATTTAGACCTGAATGCTTACATGTAAGGCTAAATGGTACAGCAGTATGAATGGCCACAGCAAAAAAAAAAAAAAAAAAAAGAAAGAAAGAAACTCAATTATCAGCCCAGTTAATCAAACTCTGTATATATTGTATTTACCCTTTTTGTCCTGTTCTGGATCTTTTTGTTTTATCTTTTGTATAAAACTATTTAACTTAATTTGATGTATGAAATGTTACAATACATTATGGTGTGAATGTCGATGTCGTATTCGGGGAAGCTGGAGAACTACAGGACTTTTTCTACAAAGCACCGGCTGGCATGCAGCCAGAATGTTGATCAGGCTCAATCAGAACCGAAGACTAAGATTAGAAAGCAAAGAAAGAAGAATACATTTGTAAGCTGTCTTTTAAGACAAATTTCTAAGTAATCATACTCAAAAATCTGAAATCTAAAATTTACTTCACATCACTGAAGTTTAAGAGTACAAGGAGAGAAATTTCTGACAGAGTCTGTAAGTCTTAGAATTTTGCTTTGATGAACATCTGGTTAAAAGAAGCTCAGAGATTTAAAACATTTTCAGCTGTTTTAGTGCCTAAAGTTAAGATAAATTAGCCCTTTTTACTCATTGCTTTGAAAAATCACTTTAACAGTTATGTTTAAAAAGGAGCAATATAAATGAAAGTTTATTTGGCTTGTTTTATGAGCTCTGGCTTCATCAGATGAGGAAAGTTACTATAGCAGCATTTCCCTCAGCTAACAGAGTGCTCCATAGGTCCAAAATTAGCTTAGCTATTTTTGAAGCTTAGCTTTTCACATTATTTATATATATATATATATATATATATATATATAAATTGCATTAAAAAGTTAAAAAGTCAACTGCTCTTGAATGCCCCCCAGTGGTGATGGGGCCCTTAGCAGGTTCTTGGTTTCCTTGAGTCAGCAATGATTCAGACTGCAAAATTCCTCAGTTGTTTGAACATATACACCAATTTTTACTTTTTGCAACCTTCTCCTCACTGCATTAGACGTTTCCGGGCTGTGGAAGAGTAAAAAAAAGTTTCTCATTAAAGTTGTGCGTGGTGGATCAGTTCCATCAAGACTGATGAAGTTAGAGATGTTAGCAGTTTTTATGTCAGGTGAAAAATTCAACAAATAATAGCTGCTATTGCACTTTGATGAACTGGCTTTAAGCACTAGAAGTCTGTAACTGTAAATTATTAATTGACAATTTCATTTATTTGGTTCAAAACTCTCGATTTCACCTTCCTGGGGAGGTTTTCCAGGAACTTTTAAAGTTGATGAAGAAAGCTTTGAGGTCTACAGGACCCCATACAGTCAGAGATATGATGTTTATATATATTCATCATCAATTTATAATAAACGGTGCATGCTTATGGATTAAAAAAACTAAAGGCATGCATCACTATACCAACTCAACCAGGAACCTTGCTGTGATGCAACATTACCAACTAACACTTGATCCAAACCTAAACAACAGCAGCAGAACATCCTCACTAGCTGACAAATTCGAGTGAAAAAGCAGAAAGAAAGAAAGGCCACCTACATTTTTCTGTTAACTGAAAACCTTTCCAGGTATCCACCTCATCAATCAGGGAAGAAGAAGAAGATCCAAAGTTTTCATTTAGGCAGCAATTGCAATTAGCAACATTAGCAATCTAAAAGGTTTTGATTCATCTACATCTTCTCAAATAAATATCACCTGTAGCTTCAGACAAAACTGATTGTTAAGATTTATGAAATGAAAAGTTGAACATGTTATCCAGCTTCCATCATATATTTACTGCTAATAAAGCAATTTTCTCAGTTTTGTCATTATTTACTGTGGATACAATGGCCAAGTTTGGTACTTTATTATATGTGCAACCATGTAATTCCTGCCATTTTGGACAAAGTGATTATGATTTATGAATGAAAAGAGCAAGAGACCAATACAACTTATTTCTAAGCTCTAAATCTATAAATGAGTAGCACACTTTAACAAAATAATGATATTGAACATCTGTTACTTTTCCAATCCGAAAAAATATAAAGTTTCTCTGTAGAGGGTTTCAAAGTGTGGAGCAGATTTAAATCCAGAATCATCTCAAAGTATTTTTCTTTTTTATTCCACATCACAACCACAACATGATGAGCTTAAATAATATGAATGAAAATATGCAACATAACTCAAACTTTGGCATGAACACAAAATGGCACGTGAGAGAACAGAAACAGATCATATAAAATATATATACCAATTACAGTAATGGCTGACTTTGTGTGATAAAGCAATTTTTTTTTTAAATATCCCCACACAACACATCTTTGGGATATTTCACACAGTCGCGTTATACGCCCAGATACATCAAGTGTCGGTTTTCATTCAGCATCTTATAAATATATCTCTACATCTGTGACAATCAAAGTGAAACCATAAACACAAGTTTTCAAATAAATAAATAATATAAAGGATTAACTAAACAAAATGATGGTACTCACAATAAGGAAATAATGACCAAAGGAAGATTGAAAAGCAAAAGAAAATTTCTGTTTAAAAAATGAAAGAAAGTGAACATGTAAGAAAAAAAAACAGCTGGTTTGTTTATGGGCTTGTTTTCCAGAGTTTCGTGTCTTCCTGTATTTGGTTTGTGTTATAGGTCCTACACTGGGTCATATTATAAGTCTCTTTGGGTCTTTAACATGGAAAAGCATAGTCCATATACTTTAACAAAAAAAAACTTATGAAATCATTTCATTAGAATAGTTCATTTGTCAGAATTGCGTTTTCTTCATTGACATTTATGGATCTATGCATCTGCTCCTCCTTGAACTCTGCATGGAGACAGAGGAGCAACAAGTGCTACAATGTTTGTTTTTCTTCTTTTTCCCTGTTTGAAATTGAATATTTCTCTCCATTTCATCGCAGGCCTGCTCCAGAGCCCAGCATTGCCTCGTCCCTCCACATGAAGTCCTGACGTTCTGCTCTGACCAGGCTGCTCTCCGCGGGGTTGTGCCGGTACCCGGACCTGCCTTCGGGGCAGAGGGACAGGCTGAGGCGAGCTGTGCTGTTGCTGATCTTAAACAGACCGTTGGGACTGAGGAAAGCGTCTCTCTCGCTCCCTCCCAGGTTGTTGACCGTCTCCAAGTCGTTGTACACCGCGATGTCGCTCAGCTGCTTTCTTCCCTCCATCCTCCTCCTCCTCCTCCTCAGGAAAAGGATGGCTGCCACCAGAACCAGCACCAGGACGGCCAGGAGGCAGGAAACGGTGAGGGTGGCGGAGGACGGCTGGGCAGCCTGCCGCAAAGCAGGCTTGAAACTGGGCTGCAGAGTGAACTCGCAGCTTGGACCCATAAACCCTTTAGGGCACTGGCACACGGGTCCAGTGAAGTGGGTGAAGCAAGTGCCGCCATTCTGGCACGGACGTGCGCCACAAGCGTCTGAGCGCACGCTGCAGTTCTTGCCAGTGTAACCCAGGGTGCAGGAGCAGGTGTAGTCGTTCACACCATCCTGGCAGGTTCCTGCGTTCTGGCAAGGAGTTGAGGCGCAGTCGTCGATGTTGACCTGGCAGTTGGCACCAGTGAAGCCAGCCTGACAGCGGCACAAGATGCTCTGGCCGAGATCCAAACACTCACCACCTGCAAAAGGGGAGAAACACTCAGCTCAGCGTCCAAGATAAAAACACAAAAAGTAGGTAACTCATCTTTTTTTCCCCTCTTTGTTAAAGTGTTAAATGGAGCATAGTGGTTCCAAGTGCGTTCAGGGGGAGTGTAAACAACAACAGCTGCTCACTCAGAGCCATGACTGCTGATGTGCACTTCCGCCACAAGATGTCACCAGAGGAGAAGCCTGAGCCGCGCGCTCACCGTTCAGACAGGGTCTGTTACTGCAGCGGTCCAGCTTCTTCTCGCAGTTGGAGCCGGTGTAGCTGGGGGGGCAGCGGCAGGTGTAGCCCCCAGTCATCGTCTCCACGCAGGTGCCGCCGTTGAAGCAGGGGCCATCTGCGCATGTCATGGCAATGATCTCGCAGTTCTTACCGTAGAAGCCCTGCGGGCAGGTGCATGAGTAGTCATTCTCCAAATCCTGCAGGAGACAGAATCCTTCAGGTCAACGCGGGAAATTCTCAACAAGGAAAACTTATTTTCCCGCCAGCAGTTATTTATTTATTTATTTTTAAAGTTGCTCACATTGCAGCTGCCTCCGTTCTTGCAGGGGTTACTGTCACACTCGTTGGTTTCCAGCTCGCAGTTGGTGCCACCGAAGCCTGCTCGGCACGTGCAGGTGTAGCTGCCCTGGCCCGTGTTGGTGCATGTTGCCCCGTTCGCGCAGGGCTTGTGGTTGGTGCAGTAGTTGAGGTCCTGGTCGCAGAAGAGGCCCCCCCAGCCCTCCTGACAGTTACACTGCCACGGCTGGCTGCACGTCCCGTGGAGGCAGCCCGGGTAGCGGACGCACTCGTTGCAGGAGGGGCCCTGCCAGCCCATGCGACACGTACAGCCCCCCTGGGGCCTCGCAGTAGCCGTGCCTCTCGCTGCAGTCCGCCGAGCAGATGGCTGTAGAGAAAAGGGAGGGGGGGGGAGGGTGTGTGATTACAATGGCACGCCTTCTGTATACACACACATGCGCGCGCGCGCGTGTACAGGGCCCCTTGTCTGAACCCAGCCCCGTCCTAGACTTCACTGTTTAAGCCAAGCAGCTGGTAGGCACACTGCCGAAGAAAAATGCTTTCTTTTATCTCCTTTCCATTACATTACCCCCCCCCCCCCCCCCCCCACACACACACACACACACACACACACACTGTAACGCTCTCTCAGACATAAACCCACCCAGACCACCTTGAAAAATGTGTGCGTCTCTCATTGTAACAGAACAAAAGGCAGATGGAGGACTAAAAGTCTGAAACACAAAGCTCCAGGACTTCCCTGAAAGAAAAGAAATCCTCTGTTTGCTCTGAAAGTTTTTCTCCAGAAGATTAAACATCAACCACATACTGAGCAGTGGGATAAAAACATTTTTTTTATTCATCTCTTTAAAAACTTCAGATGGTTTAATTCATGACGAGAAAAGTTGTAATACATCGTCACCATTTTTCTCCCGTTTTCTCCTGTTCTGGGACTTATGTGAAGTTAGTTGTCACCACTCTTTAAATTCCCTTTCCTTGGTTTTATCTGATGTCTATAAATGCGTTTCCTCTCATTTTGTTTTCCTAAGTTGATTAAGGTTAAATCAAAACCGTGTTTTAAAAGGAAGACCCACATTTTATTGCATCCATACGTCTGTAAACGGCACCATGGAGCAGGAGCGCCATGCGCAATAGCACCCAAGTTTTGACATGTACTCACGTTCTGAGCAGTAGTTTCCTTTCCATCCCTCCAAGCAGATGCGGTTGCCCTCCTCATCGCAGGTGTAGTGGCCTAGGGTGTCGTCCCTCGGCCTGCAGTAGTCAGCGCAGCCATCTCCGAAGTAGTACTCGTCGCAGAAAACGTGGTAAGAGTAGCGCAGCTCGCTCTGCTCGCCGAAGTGCACGTCCTGGGACCAGTCTTCTCCGATGGCAAGTCTCCTCCTGGTCGCCAAGCGGCTCACGAGGTTGTTCTGGTTGTCTGGAGAGGAGGTGGAAATTTATGATTAAAATATTTTACAATGAATCAGATTTTATTTTGGTTGATTAGTGGGTCTAATTATTTAGTTAATAACAAACCTGTGTACTCAGTCGGTGATTCGGCATTCCAGGCTTCAATGATCAACGAAAATGTTCCCTTGAATAGAAAGAAAAACGTTTATTTTATGCACTTGTCTACAAATGATAACATGTAAAGCCCTGATTAGCCTCCATGTTTTTTATTATGTTATAATTCTTCAGTTTTGCATTTACCGGCCATTTGAAGTGGAAAGGGACCCTGATGGGCGCGCTGCTGGAGATTGAGGTATGATCTGCCCTGATGACGTTGGTGTGCCCGGTGCCGAAGGTGCATGGAGGCTCCGCAGAGATCACGTCCTCTGGGTGCTTCAGGCAAATTCTAAAAAATATATGGCAGTCCCTGTGTCTTCTGCAGATGCGCTGCGCCGTGTGGAATGAATGAATCTTCAGCTCAAAGACGCCGGAGGAAAAAACCTGAAGGAAGAGAGAGAAAAGTGATGATCAATAATCAGACGCGTCAAGAAATCTTGAGTGTTACCAAAGTTCAAGAAGAAGAAGACAACTTACAACATGCACAAGGGCCAGAGCCAAGAGGTATCTCAGGGGTAGATGTGCCATCTCCTTTAATTTTAACTTTCCAAAGTTTCTTTAACTGGATGTCCTCATTCGTCGTGCGCAAAAATATTCCTCAAATGGAAAAAGACAGCGCAGGAAACTTGTCAAAACAAAGAACTTTGTAAAAAAAAAAAAAAAAATTAATCACACTCAAAATCCCATTCCCATCAGAGTCTCCTGGTTCCTTCTTCTTGTCCTCTCCCCAGTCTTTTTACCCTGACGGCACTTTTGTTTTGGTTCTGGTGCGTAAAGGCGCAGTGTGCTTTTATACCCACTCATCCTGGGCGTCACAGGCAGAGAGGTGGAGCCTGCAGACCTCAGGGGAGCAGCCTGACACGCGAGAGGTGCGGGGGGATTTAGGCAACCCACATTACATCTGGACTAAATTCTTAGGAATATGCATGAGAAGCTGGTCCAAGAAAGATATGGTCAGTGCCAATGCATGACGGTTAATTACCCACAAGAACTGATCAAACATCAGTGAGTGATAGTGAAAGAAACTACTTTATATTTTATTTAACTGTGAAAAATTTCCTTCAAAACAGACATTTTAATTATAAGAATGGTAAACTGGGCTGGAGGAAAACTGGACTGGAAGCTGATCTGGAAGTTTTTAGTTGTTTTTCTGACTCAAATCAAAGATCAGAAGAAGCGGGGAAGAATAGCGCGCAGACTTTTTCACATCCGACACTCTTAATTGAGCTGACGCGTGTGAGGTGACAAAGGGTGGGCAGGTCCCGGATAAGACTTCATTGTGCGTCTAGCGGTTATTGGGGCCTCTTCTGTTGTGCTCCTCAGTCTGGAGAGGAGGGGGTTGAGGAGTGGGTTGCTCGCGTGTGTTCGTGTGTGTGTGATTCTGGAGGAGGGTTTGCGCTATCATGTTGCCTTTGTCTGGTCCTCCTGTGAACAGCTGTATGGTAATCAACGGCACATGGTCGACCTTGCGGGGCTCCAAACTCGTCTATTGTCTCACTCGAAGCGTCTACTCGCTGCACAAACACACACGCATTCATGCGCGCGCATACGCACAAACCGCTGACCCCTTATTGATTTAGCAGAGCTGTGGTCGGCTGTGGGGCGCAGCACCTGTCGCTGGCAGCGTTGTGATAGAGTAAACACACCTAAACTGTTTGTTTACTATACAGTGAAGCTAATCCAACCATCTCTCACCAGTGTGTCCCTCAGTTTAATAAAACAACAGCCTCAAAGTTAATATTTGATTACAAAATAATCATTAACTGGCTATACTGTGTTATGTTTTTATTTCACTGTCAGCTTTACTTACATCCCCACGATGGAAATGAACATAAATGATTTAACATTAAAAGACTAAACCCAGTGAAAGTTTTCAGCCTGTCCTGTTTATTGAAATTGCACTAAAAACATGTCGTTTGCGCGTGTGGTGAGTGGAGGTTGGGGTGGATTGGGGATCCATTCATATTAAAATGAGAAAAAGGGGACGCGTGCCTGAAGTGGCCCCCTAAATATCCCGGCACGCTTTCCTGTAGAACAAGAACAATACGAGGAGGAGGCGCAGCCTCCTTCAATCCACAAAGTAATCAGAGTAAAAGGCTCCAGATGACCCCCAGTTTTAGTTACTAACGCACTGAAGACTGGCTCTATAGTTACAGAAGGAGAGTCCAGGAGGACGCAGCTGTGTCACAGAAGCAATGGTGCTCATGGGAAATTTGAAAATAAAGAAAAAATTGGAATAAATAAATAATCCACCAGGAAACTGAAAACAAACAATTGCAAAAATCTCAACAGCCTGAAGATCCTCATCCCTTCAGCTTTTCTCCACTTCTCAGGCTGCTTGTTTGGATTCTGGTGCGTACAGAGAAACCAGTGAAATTGAGAAGCAGCCTCATCATTAATATTTAACCTTACTTTTATGTAAATTTAATCTAAAATAACCCAAATCTACAACAAGAACCTTAACACTGTCTTTGTTTGCCCTCCATGAGCGATTGTAATACATTAATCTTTAAGATTTTGGAGATTTAACTCCAAATCATACTTGGAAATAACTGGAAGAGTTCATGTTTTTTTTTTTCCTCTTTCTTGCTATTTGTTTTAGATTTTAATTTCACTTTTTTCAGGAGAAGCTGACTTTCTAAGGTGTGATCAAAAGTGAAATCAAACTTTTATAAATGCCCCTCAATGTTTTGAAATGAAGGTGACTTTGTAAAATCATCCAGTGGAAAATATTCAGTCACTGAGCTGGAATGTTATAAATGAAAATGTAATGGGTTTGAATCTGGAAAGGTGTGAAAGAGGAGTAACCATTGCATAATCGGACAATAAACTCTGTCCGAGGGTCCAGGTTGTTTTAAGAACAATCTGATAAGCTCTTTAAGCAGCATTTATTTATATTTGAAGTTCTCTGCTCATCAGAATGAGTTAGGTTTGTCCAGCTCTTTGGATGACTCAGCACTGAGAAAGCTTCATGCACTTCTGCCAAGACAATTATGATGGTGACTAAGGCCTAGTTTTGTTGAATAAGGGGACTGAAGGGGGGAAGGGAACCAAAAAAAAAAAAAAAAAGATGGCTGAGGGGAAACAGGTGGAGAAGCGCTGGACCAATGAGAAGCAGAAGTCTGCAGGAGAGAGTGGTCAGCTCACGGGGTCCAGGGAACATGTGAGGGGGAGTCAGATGGACGGAACCACAGAGACTGTTCCTCACACATTCTTATATTGTGTTAGTATGAATACTTCGGGCTAGAAAGTAATAGTGCCCTGCACAGCCTGTGTTATTGATCAGTCAGAGTGTTGGTGTGACCCGGAGATCTGTAAAACCCAGTCCAAGATTCTCTGGTTCGAAAGAATGAATGTTTTAGTTTGAGAGAAGTTGCAGTGTGATGCTCTAACCAAGAACCAACATGCAGAAAATACTTAGATACAAAAATATTTCATTTCATATTTCACTCAGCACATTCTACCATAAAAAAATGGAATAAAATTACCTAAATTTTTGTTTTTATTCTCTGCTTGTTTAGACTAAGAGACGTAAAAGAACTTTTAAACTTTGGTGTAGGATAAATGTATCAGCTCACAAACATAATCAGCAGATGTTCAAGATCTTAACAGAGATCAAGTTTATGAAACCATTTAAACTGAAATGATACGGTTCATGATGAGATTAAATCTGACCTGAGAGCTGCTGAACGAGAAACCTGAAACCTAGAAGATGGAGAATATTGCTTTCATCACTAAGGTCCATGCCTTAACCCAGGCTTCTGCAGCTCTGGCCTCTTCCCTGCAGATTTTAGTTGTTTCCCTGCTTCAACACACCTGATTCGAATGAAGCAGATGTGTCCTCTCAGATTCTGCACGAGTCTTAATGAGCCATTAATATGAGTGCAACAGGAAAACGGCTAAAACCTGCAGGACAGCGTCTTAAACCATCCTCTCTCATAAAGCCCAAACTTGTTTAGGAGCTGAACCAGAGTAACAATGACGTGATTGGTTTATTTTGCTTTTGTTTGTTAGATATGTCTTTTTTTCCTTAAAGATTCCATCATTCCTTATTTACTTGATCTGAGAAGTATTAGCTAAAAGTCAATTTAATTAGATCATTTTTGATGCACATAAATGCAGAATGTTCAAATATTTATTTAAGTTAGTTGCACACAAAACACAACTAACAAAAGTAAGTACCCACTACGTGTCATGATTTCAGAGGGTTGTAGTAATTTTCGAATGAATCCAGCACAAAAGAAATTAAATAATTTAGGATGAAGGATGAAAAAGAAAAGGTCCATCATCTTACATAAGATTATTTATCTTGATATGATTCCTTTCAATGGAACAGAAAGCAAAACTGACTCAACAAGTGTAAAAGTCATTTTCTGAACCACAGATGAGAGCAGTTTAACCATTTGATTTATTTTGTTTCCTTATTAAATTATTACGGTGACATTTTGACTCCTGCAGCTGAACCTGTCTGCATATGAGTGGCTCATTTTCTTATATCACACACATGAAGCCATCATCATCATCAGCTACCCTGAGCGAGGCAGGAAGGCTCATGTCAAACGTGCGCACTGACAGCATCTCTGATATCTGCTGCATCTCTCTGGAGGAGGATGTGCGTGTCTTTGTGAGAGCAGCAGATGGACAATGCGCCCTCTCTGCTGTTATCATCTGTATTACTTGCAGGAGTGTGACACAAGCGTGCCACAGGGCATGGGAACGTAAGAGGACTCTTGTCATCCCCCACTCTCCGGACCTCCCATTACTTTGAGTGGCCGGCATCTGCCTCATCATCAGGCCCCGCAGCAGCTTGGAGCTCCTTCTCCCTAAGGACAGCGGTAGAAAGAGAAGGGGGATCTGCAGCAAATCTGAACCACGCAGGCCCCCGGGGGAGAAGTCAGCCTGTTGTGGCCACTTCTGCAGCCCCGGCCTGCTGTCTGCCTGCCAGACAAAAGGAGGTGTGGAATGGGTGTCTGGTGGGTTGAGGCGTTCTGTTTGTGTATGTGCACATGCAGCCTTAAATTTATGCATGTCACTTGGTTGATTGGTTGATCTCATTAAGATTCTGGATGCTAAAGCACACAGTACTTTAACCTTTACAGTGAGGAAATTTACGGTTTTAGTCAAAGGGGATTTAAGTTGACTGAACAAGCATTATGAGGCAAATCACTGGCCAACAATTCTGGCAGATTTACTACATCTTGAAGAGTTTTTGTTCTGCCCACAACCATAAAATCAGTGTTTTTAAATGGTTTTTTTTATGTTTTTTTTCAGCTTCTCCTGGCCAGCTGGCTTCCTTTACTAATAACAGTTGACTTTCCAGTAATACAGGGATCAATAGTCAGGATTTCCCTCCTTCAGACTGTATAACAGCTGACATAGTGCAGACAGAAGTACTGTATCTCTAAACACTTCCCTCTCCCCAAAAACTAATGGTGAAATCACTGTTCCTATTCTCTCTTTTTTTTTTTTTTATTTGGGCCAGTTTCATGTGGTTTAATATCATTATTTTCTTTCTTGTCAGAATTCCTCTGCAGCTCCAGGTCTCTAAAAAAAATAGTTCTCCCTGCAAGTTATCAAATTTCCTTGATTAATTTTCTAATGGATGAGGCACAATAAAACAAATATCCAAGGTAATATGAGGAAAATACATGTTTTTTGCATCATATTAACATTTTCTCATGTGACAGCACATACACTAGAGCCAGCTGTTATCCGGACTAATGAATGATAGTATGTTGGCTGGTAAAGCTGTCATAGTAAGTAAAATATTGGCCATACAGATTCTCAGTCAGTTATATTTTAGCTGGAAAGAGGCCTCACTATGCAAAGACTATAAAAGGTTTCTTTCAACAATTTCCCTCCATCTGTCTGTCATTTCTGTAATTCTGCCCAGTTCCACTGGTGGCATCATGTCACCTCCACAGCCATGCTTTAGGAATTTGTACAATATGCTGCTTTTTTTTTTTTTTTTTTGACAAAGATTAATTTGTATCTCAATAAAAAACAGAACCCTTTTTGCACATTTGGGGGTCATTACCATTGGTAAAAAGCCAAGCTTTCCAGAGTGAACAGCTTAAAGTAGCACAATGTAACTTTCTAACCTTGAAAACATCAGCTACAGCACTGCACGTACAGTTTCTGGTGGCACTGCATCTGCATCTGCAAGAGGTAAGACAAACAGACCAAAATACACAAGGCTGTCATGACTGATCTGCACAGGGCTGCCAAAATGGAACTGCAGGGTTAGATAGTAGGGATCGACCGATAAAGTCTTTTAGGGCCGATACCAATACTGATACTGACATTTTCTCAGCCGATGGCTGATACAACTTGCCGATATTTGGGGCTGATACTGCATTTGACTCCCAATTTTATAGCAGGAAGGATACAATGAAAAGTAATTTTACAACTCTTTAATATAAAAAAAGAGCAAAGAACTTCAAATAAATATGTAAAAATGAAACAGTACACTTGTAAACAAATATTAAATGGAGACATTATATATATATATATATATATATATATATATATATATATATATATATATATATATATATATATATATATATATATATATATATATATATATATATATATATATATATATATATATATATATACACACACACACACATACATACACATACATATATATTCATTACAAGTTTAAAGTCTGTAAATAATGATGAGTGGGGAAATCGGACAACACACCCGACGTATCAGCCGATGCTGATGACAGCAAATAAACCACAAATATCAGCCAACGCATCATCTGTCTTTATTTATATTGTGTGATAGGTGTGTTTTTTTTCCCAAATTTAAGTGCTGTGAAATCTAAAATTTACATTGTCCCTTATTTATAAAACATGAGAATCCTTTAATATCAAATAGATCGTGCATTCTGAGTAGATCAATGGTTCAAAAATCTACACTAGAAGGAATCAATGAGTTATAGATGACCTGCAAAAATTTGCAAGAAATACTTTTGTTTATTATATCCTGTGAATGGCTTTTAAAAGCTGACTATCAGGTAAGTTTTAATATTAATTCCAACTTTCTTCCACTTCCTCTGCTTTATGAGTTGTGGGCTTCTTTTCTTATGTGAGCATGTGTACAACAAAATTCACCGTAAAATTAGCCAAATTATTTTAAGTGAAGATGTTTTAAAACAGGCATCACTAGATCCTTAATCACAATGTACTCTGAAAAATAAAGGCAACATTTGAAGTTGTGTTGTTTAAGTTTTCCTTTTATTTATTTATTTTTTTTTACAGTATATTATCTGGCCAGTTGTGCAAACTTACAAGGTTTACATGAAATATCAGCTGGATCTGCAGCTGTCACTTCAGAGACGACAAAAGGACAGATCGGATCCATGCCACACCCAAAACACAGAACATTTAGCAACAAAAGCAGATTGTTATCTGTGAAGTAAACAGTTCAGAATCCACATTCAGCAATTTGTGAAATGAGGAGGTCATTTCTGAATGATACAGAAACCGGGTCAAAGATTTTGTCCTATCAGCTAAAAGGTCTGTATTTAATTACCCAATAAGCATTTAATGAATATCGAGAATGTCTCTTTAAGCAGGAGCTGAAGACATTCTTTAGTGTTTTTGTTTTATTATCTGAATGTAACAGACAGGTGGTTTTTCACAAACATGGTTTTAATCTGATATCCCCAAAAGATTCATGACTGAAAACACAATCTACCGCCTCTTTTCTCTTCATGAGGCCCGGGGATTGTTTAGCAAGTAAAACTGGACATGTGCTCTGATGTAGACATGCTCATAGGAGTTGCATCTCTCTCCTGGAACCTGTGAGGGCAGAAGTTTGCAAGACGCCCTTACAGGTCGTACCAAAGAAGGCACGAAGAAATAAATCCAGCTAACTAACAACAATCTAACAGACTTGTTAATCAGATCACGACTCTTGTGATTCACTAGAAAGTTGCAACCCAGATTACAAAACAGCATTAATTCATATTCTTGAAGCATTTCTTCTCCATAAACATGCATTTCCATCAGGCTGCATTTATGTTTTACAAAGATGAGGGGCGACTGTGCAAAGTCTTCTTCCAAAGCTTCTCAACAGGGTTCAGGTCTGGACTCTGAATTTGTGAAATTTAATTTATTAGGCCAAAATTTGTGAAAATGAGGTTTTGTGTTCCCTGAACCACTCTGAGCCCCATGAATCCTGGTGTCATCCTGGAACATGGCCGTTCCATCAGGGAGGATGGATTCTTCAGTATATTCAGGTATGACCTGACCTAGTTCTTCAGACACACTATGTTCCTGAACCTAGACCTGACCACCTGCAGCAAACCCAAATCATAGCCCCAGCAGGTTTGTGTAGCACCAGACATGATCACTTCATCCCTCTCTCTTCGTGCATCGATGCTCCCATCACTCTGGAACAGGGTAAATCTGGACTCATCAGACCACATGACCTTCCTCTGCTCCAGAGTCCAAACTTTGTGCTCCCTGGCAAACTAAAGCCTTTTTCTTTCTCCCTCATTACCGGTTTTCCTTCAGTCCCAATCCCTTATGTTCCCTCCACATTGTTCATGTGGAAATCCTCTTACTTTCACAACATAACCCTGAGTTCTACCTTTTCCATTTAATCAAACATTAAAGTGTTTGCTGACCATGAACAGTCAAGATTTAAGATTGTTTTTGACCACATTCCTTCCTGCAGGATGATCATTCTCTATTTTTTTGCAGCAGCTTTCAACAATGTTAACAGTTCTTAACCCAGTTTTAGTAGTTTTAGCATCTCAACTGTTTTCTTTGTTCGATGGCTGAAACAGACTGTAACATCTTTTCTGATTGGTAAAGAAATGAGCCGCTGCATCAGTTCAGGTTAAATAACTTGTTGCCAGCTGAAGCGTAATCATTATCGTCCAATGGAAGTCTCCCACCAATTTGTGTAATGAAATCCAGGTGGTGACTTTGTTTTTGGATGGGCAGTGTATTTATCTAAAGTAAACATATAAAACCCAACTTGTATCCCACAGGAATATGGTTTGTTTTCAGTGTGGACACAGTTTCTACAAAGGTCCCTATGTCTGGTTTTATGGAAGCAATGAAAGTCTAACCTAATTAACCAGAATAGGAACACATGTTTCAGTTTCTCCAGATGGTCTTAAACTGGTGTTATCAGACATAAGAACTGCAAAGTTTCTCCATCTTGTAGTTAAACGTGGCTGTGGACTGTGACAAAATACAGTTTCTGCATCTGTTTAATATGCAACTTGTTACTTTTTCTAGGGATGCTGTGAAAAATGTAAATACAACAGGATGCAATCATTTGCACATCTCATAAACCCATATCTTATTCAAAATAGAATTAAGAATATATATACTGTATAGTGAGTTATTTTCCTGCTCCATGAATACTATTTGCTCATTTAAAATTTGGTGGCAGCAACTGGTATTCTTATATTTTCCCTTGGGATGTGGAAAATAAAAGGCTGAAAAAGTGAGTAGTACTTAAAGGAAGCAGCTGGAGGAACATGCTGCAGCTAATTAGGTTAATTGGGAGCTGGTCAGTAACTCAACTGGGTCTTAAATAAACACTTTAGAGAAGCAGATCTTGTGCCTGGATTCAGCATTCTGCAAAAAAAAATGGCTACAAATTGTGAATCAAGTTCAGAAAAATGTTACTCTATGTAGAACAGCAAAGATTTTTAAATTTTCCATTACTGTATTTACAGAACATTATAAGATTCAGAGAATGATAGATTGGCGACGTGGCCTGGGTGTACTCGTTTGGCTGTTGTTTAATTGTTTTGTTTCTTTTCTTTTTTTTGGTTTTTTTTTTGGTGGGGGGGGCGGGGGTATTGATTTTTCACAGAGTTACTAATAAATGTTTGGTACTCATACCAATGTAATTCTATTAACATGACTCATTCAACTGATTTGTCTTTCACTTCCTTTTGTATTTACAAATGTATGTAAGTCGCAAATTACGATGTGGTACAGTCATGGAGGGTGTTCATAGCTACTTATGTTTGTTTGTAACTGTGTACTCTTTTAAAAATGCAAAATACTAATGAAAATACTTGGTGCAAAAAAAAAAAACTGTATTAATACTGATGATCTTTGGGGCCTTTGGGTGGCAATGCATTTTAAACAGACATTTTTAGAGAGATTTTCTCCAGGAAGTCACTGCATGGGCACAGGAACACCGAAATCACACTCTTATAGTTCGCTGTACAATCCACAAATCCATGTTAAAGGAATCGTACACCCACAGACAAATGTAACTTTATTTTCCACTTACCCTCATGGTGAGCAAGACTCTGGAGCACTTTTTTAATATGTCAAATGCAGCCAGCGATCAGGAAGGCTTCTCGTTTTCCCTCAACTTTCATGTAATGGAGTTCGCAGGGGTCCGAGTCAACAAGGTCCATAAAAGTCCACAAAAACTTGTCAGTATTCCTCCATACTGCTCGTCCAATGTAATCAAAGTGTCCTGATTGGGTAGCATCCAGAATTTACTCGAAACGACGTCATTTAGTAGATTTTTAGAGCCTAAACAGTAGTACATCTTACTTTTGACAAGTTTTTGTGGACTTTTATGGACCTTTTTGGCTCAGACCCTGGCGAACTCCATTATATGAAAGTTGAGGGAAAACAAGAAGCCTTCCTGATCGCCGGCTGCATTTGAGATATTAAAAAAGTGCTCCAGAGTCTTGCTCACCATGAGCGTAAGTGGAAAATAAAGTTACAACATTCTGTGGGTGTACTATTCCTTTAAAGCTTAATCACGCAAAGAAGGAGCCATATGTGAACAGGATACAGAAACGCTGCTTCCTCCTTTTGGCCAATCTACAAATGACCCGCAGCAAAATGGAAAACTGTTTTAGTGAAACAAATCAAATCCAAAAATTGTGGATACCACATGGGCACAAGAGGAGACTGACGATTTAGATTGTCGCCAGTTCAAAATCCTGCATCTCTGATGGTAAGAAGATGCTCTATAGCAGGAGTGTTTAATTCCGTATCTCAAGGGTGAATATCCTGCAGATTTCTGATATTTCTCTGCTCTAATATATCTGATTTAAATCAAAGGGATCCAACAACTTGTTAACTTCTTCACAATGACTCAATAATCAAAGTCAGGTGTGATGGAGAAGGGAAACAACAAAGACCTGCAGGATAGTGGCTCTCAAGGACCAGAGTCTGACAAAGTACCTGTGGAACTGGCAGCTTGCATGTCTGGAAAAACTCCATCAGTGTTGAAAGATACTAGTTTTCAAGAAAAATGTGATTCCTTGCAAATCACATCATTTTTAGGGAAAGCCTTGCATATTTCAGCAAGACAATGCCGCACCACATTCTGCAATTATTACAAAAGATGGCTATGTAATAGAGTCGGGTGCTGAACTGGCCTGTGGGAAATCCAGTGCATTTACCATGTGAAAAGATTTGGGCACATCGTGAAACACAAAATTTGACCAAGAAGATTCAGGACAAAGCAGCAGGAATCATATCAGATAAGAACGAGACAACATTCCTCTGCAAAGGAAACGTTCCCAGGTGTGTTCAGACTGTCGTTAAAAGAAGATTTACTGGTACACAGTAGTAAACATGACATTGTTCCTGTCATCAAATTCAAAATTAGCTATTTTTTTGTGTAAAATGTCTCACTGTTAAACATGATATATGCGCTGGGTACTGATGTAATTAAATATTTCACTGATGAGATATGCAAATCATTGCATTCTGTTTATATTTACATTTTATACAGTCATCTTATTTTGATGGGCTTGCACCTTTAACTCCCCTGCTAAAGTTATAGCACTTGTGCAAGATCCAGTGCATTTAAAAAACATTTTATATCCTGATTTTCTAAAGAAAAAATATTGCTTTGACATATGGAACAAACAAATGTGTTTCTCTGAGTCTCTGAACAAGTCACAAATCCTCTCTGGAACAATGGACACGATGAAGTAAGTAAAACTGAACTCTTCGGCGTAGCAGCAGATGCATAATGACTCTTTTGTCCCGGCACAATAGGGGCCATAATAATAATTTAATCCATTCCAAGTCGATTTGCTTTCCTTCAAGCCTACCTTTCTTTGGGCTCTGTCCTCCAGCAGCCTCAGTGACAGATGGGAGATGAAAGAGGGAACTGGGAGGAACGAGGGAATGAGAACAGGTGGGGGTGAAAACGGTAGAAAAGGAAAGGCCACGAGGGTCAATGGGGCAGCAGGAAGGGGGATGAAGCTTGCATAGAGACTTGTAGAGGGATAGATCGATGGATAGATTTCTTCACTTTTTATTGTGCCCCTCTAAATCCGCCTCTTTTTGCCATATGTCCACCAAATCTTTCTAAACAAGAAGGTTCCAGTGAGGTACGATTTTTGAGAAACAGCAAAGTTTGTGAAAGTGAAACAGATTGAAGGTTTTGTTTTGATGCTACATCCACATTTCTGTGGATGAGCAGACCAGAGAAGTGCAGCCTATGAAGGTATTCCATGATTAAAAGGCAGATTTAGTATAAGCATTCACTCACAGAGTAAGGGAGAGAATATTGCATCCTTCTCTGCACAGTGGGCAGGAGTTTTACAGTTTTACAGGCGCTCAATAATGCCTTTTCAGAGTGGCTTAAGTCTCAGGTTGAAGGGACTCTGTAAAGAATTATAAGTAAAGGAGCTGCTATAAAGAATACAGCTGCCTACAAAGAGCCCAGCCCCCCATCAGACACAATAACGCTGCCCCCTGAATTGCAGCTACAGAGGAAACCCCAGCAGATTGCTGAACTTCTGCTGGATCCCGCCACCCCCCTTCCTCCCCCTGCTGCGGCACGCCAGCCCAACCCTAGCAGCTGTTTAACTGAGTGAGGCAGAAGGGGCTGCAGGGGAACAATGCAATTCGATTTAACTATCCCTCCTTCTTGTGTGTAACAGTGTGTGTATTTTACAATGCATTTATTAAAAAAGGAGCTGCACAGATCAGGTCCACCGCCACCCAACCCCAAACGTCTTCCAATGCTGAGCTGCTTATTTATCATTACAGTCGTGTACTTTACAAGACACAAAGTCAATTTAAGTTCACTTTTTCTTTATGCTCAACAGAGAATTGGAGCAGAAACTAATGTGAGTCGAGCAGTAAAGCTATAATTATATTTAAAAAACAAAAAACAGTACAGCTAGACATCATTACTGAACTGATGCACATGGAGACAAGTGCTTGATGGTGGATAGTGTCGAACTGGTGACCAGAGTGATACATTTCTTGAATACGATATGAACAATATCATGAAAATGTTCTGGCAGATAACAGTTGGATTGTTTTAGCTGCAACACACAACTGTCAGGACAAAAAAAGATGACATAACCTTGTCAAGTCAGTTAAGTTGCAAAGAATATCAAAACCAACAAGAACTGAACAAAATAGAGTACAAAATACAGATTAAGGGGTGGGGGAGGGGGAACACTGGCATAAAATATACAAGAAAATGTAAACTAATTACTCCTTAAAAATATATATAAGAGTACACTTTCATTCCTGCAGACATAATGATAAAAACAAAGAATGAGAGTCTGTTAGCAGATATATGTTTTTAGCTGAGAATCTTGCTCTGGTACTGAGAAAGACCCTGATGGGGGGGGGGGGGCTGTTACAGAGCTGCCACCAAAAAATCATGTCAGCTCCGGAAAACAAATCTGGATCTTAAAACTACTGAAAGCTGCTGATGGAAAGATCCAAAAGTAAGATTTGGAGTAAGGGGCAGCAGCAGGTTGAGCAAATATATTGGTGATAAGACCACTCATATATTGTAGAGTATGCAATCGCCAGAATGTTATAATTTATTCTGTAATGGACAGGAAGCTGTTACGTAATGAAATAAAAGTAGATTAAATGTCTTTGTGTTTCAGATGGGAATTTGGCTGCCATGTCCTCCAGCTCCAGCTTCAGATGTGATGACAGCACCTGATCTATTCCATCATCTGGTATATATGTAAACAAATAATTGAAGAATTCACCTATTTATCTTTCTAATATCCGAATCTATTCCATAAAGGACTAGTTGTTATTTCTTATGCATTCACCCCAGATTTTTCTCTTTTTATTTTAAGTCTCCTTCCCTGTTGCATAATATTTCCCCAAATTCTAAAAAGGCAAGAATGAAAAAGCGTGTGAAATAATCAAGTGGCATCTGAATTAGTTATGAGACAGGCCTCAAATCACAGTTTTCAGGGTATTTATTGCAAAATACTGCAGAGAATACTTATCAAAACATGTCTTGGTTATTAACTCAAGTCAGCTTCTCATCATGCCAGACTGTACAATTGCACCCCCTGCTGTAATTTCTATGATACTGCAACAGTTGGCAAGACATTATTCAAACTTGACTGACTACTTATTGGCATTCAGTTCAAAGGGTGTGTTATTGCAGATCTCAGAGAGCACTTGGTGGCAGCAGCAGATCAACAGCACAACGACATCTGACAATTTTAAAAAAAGTTGTGAAGGTATGTGTACATATAACGCACTCTGGTGTCACAAACACCAAAGTATTTTATTTTGGGGGGGTCATGGCTCAAAAAGTTTGAAAACCAATGAGCTAGAGCAGTGACTCCCAACCCTGGTCCTCAAGGCACACTATCCTGAAGACTCCATGTTGCCCTGTTGAAACACAGCTGACTCACATTAATGGGTCAGGACCTGGGCCTTGAAGACCAGGTCAGGGACTCACTGAGCTAGATCATGGGTGCCCAAGTCCAGTCCTCCAGAGCTACTTCCCTGCAACTTCCAGAGCATACCTTTGCCTTTACACCTGAATCAGATGGCTGAATTCCCTCATGTGCATGCTGTTCATCTCTGCAGAGGCCTGATAACGAGCCATTCATTTGATTCAGGTGTGATGGAGAAGGGACGCATCTAAAAGTTGCAGGATAGTAGCTCTTGAGGACTGGACTTGAGCATCCCTGAGCTAGAGCATATTGCTGGCATGTAGTGTTTAGTTTGCCGCTCACAGTCATTTTCTGATACAAATAGCTCACCATCTTCTTGAATTTAGCCCAGCTGTCAGGTTCAGCAGTGTTTGCATACCAGAACAGTTGTCCCAGCCAATCCCAGCTCTCTAAACCGTCGGTGCCCAAGTCCAGTCCTCGAGAGCTACTATTCTGCAATGTTTAGAGCATAACCCTTCCAATACACCCGAATCAAATGGTTAATTTCCTCATGCACATGTCATTCAGCTCTGCGGAGCCCTGATAACGAGCCATTCATTTGATTCAGGTGTGGTGGAAAAGGGATGCAACCAAAATGTGCAGGATAGTAGCTCCCGAGCACCGGACTTGGACACCCCTGCTCTAAACACTCTTTGTAGGGTATATTTTTGCTTTTTATAAGAACATGTTTGTAGACTTTGAAAGTAATAAAAGCTGTACTGAAATATTCTCTCTCTATTATTGTAGTGTTTAGAAGATAGAAATAATTTGGTAATCCTTTTTTATGTAAAACAGGAGAGGATTAATCTGATTTAATTTCTGACAAGAAGAAAAAAAGATTTGTGTATCTTTTTTTTCCATTGTAGCAATCATCAGAATCTTACCAATTACCTTGTAATAGACAGGTAGCGTTGTGTTTCATACAAGAATCTGACGGCTGCATCCTCCAGCTTCAGCTGTGATATCAGCATCTGATCCATTCCATCATACCAATGTTTGCATACAAAATAACAGATTAATGCACCTAGTTATGTCCTAATATCGGAATCACTTCCATATTGACCGGATATTATTTGTAATAGATTCGCCTCAGGTTTTTGCCTTTTTCTCTTCAATCTCTTTCCTGTTGTAAAATAATTTCCTAATTTCTCAATAGGAGGGAATTTTAAATATGTACACTGTGGCATAAAAGTGATATCCAACATGTGATATGAGATAGCTCTCAGTTTAGTTTTTTGGGGTATGTAGTTTGCTGCACAGTACTGCAGAGAATACTCATGACAAAAAAGTCTTGGTTATTGATTCAGGTCAGCTTCTCATCATGATTGACTATCTGCCGTCATTTCGACGACACTGAAAAAAATGACTAGACATTATTCTTAATCCAGCAAACTGTCATTGGAGATAAATAAGATTACGTGTCTTGAATGTGTAAGTGCATGTCACAAATATGTAGTTTTAATATTGAGTTTTTATTTTTTTCATCCTTGTTGTATTTGAGGAGGAGCAAACTGCATGCCTGGTTTATCACGAGTACATTAATGCACACGCAATTATAGTGTTTTGAATCAGGTTATCTTTCTGTCAGACTAAAGTTCGTAAGTGGTGAAAAAAATGGATTTATGTTTGAGGTGAAAAGATTAAACTGACAAGCACTGGAATGACAGATATTTAATAGTACTGCATTACTAGTTTTGGACAATTTGAATTTCTTGTTGATATCTAATCAATATATTAAGCTCTTTCCGTGATGCCATAGACAAACAATGCAAAACAGCTTGAGTCTTATAAGCGTTGGTGTTATTTATTATACTTTAACCATCGCTGGTGTTTTAAAATTTCCCAACATTTTCTTGTATTTGAACTTTTAGCCTATGAAGCATAGCATTTGACCATTTTGTTTAAAATGCACCATCTGCAGTCAAGCGGAAAACTGCGGCCCCAGCGTGTCCATCAGAGCATGCTGCATTTTCCAGACACAGCTGGGAAAATGAGCTTCGCTCCGTTTCACACTGTGGCGGCTTATTCCACATCGAAAAGAACCGAGGGAAACTCTCATATTCAAGTGTTCATATTTATCATGTAAAAAAAAAAAAAAAAAAAAAAAAGATAAGACAGAAAATCTTCACATACAGTTATTTTAAATGGATCTAACACACCTTGTTCAGCTCAGACATAAGGACCATTTAATGGTCAGGTGCAGACGTCCACTCAACCGTTACAGTACACGTGGTATTCTCCAGACACTGATGCCAGGAAAAACATTATCAAAAGGACACATTTCAAGATTTCTCAAGACTTTCCCAAATTAAAACACTCATTCTTTACAATGTCAACATTAAAAGACTGAAAAGGCTTGAAACATTTAAGTGGTAGGAGTCTCATTTTCAGTAGCAAAGAAATTAAAAAGCTCCTTGTTCTTTCTTTATGGCAAATATTGGTCATTTCCCAAACCGACTTTGATGTGACCACACAGACAGCAACTCCATCAAAACAAAGTCTCTACCAATAAATTTTTAAAAACACAACCACAGTAAATTTGTTAAGTACTATCAAAAAAGTACAGTAAGCAGAGGTGCTGTCCAACAGAACTCAAGTGTTCCTGCGCCTGAGGGCCATGTATGAAGTCAGTGATACAACTCGCCGATATCTCCATCTGGGCCTGTCGTTATAACGCCGGCCGTCCGTTCAGCTTGTCTTGCATGAGCGAGATGGCTCCGCTTGTGAAGTCTCTGAGAACTTGCACTGTCTCACGCTGCAGCTGCAGCGACTCGCGCACAAACTCCTGCTGAGTCTCTGCCAGCTGCTGCACCGACTCTGACAGAAGCTCCAGGGAGCGTGAAACGGTCTCCAGCAGAACGTTGGTAGCATGCTGCTCCTGAAGGCTCAGCGATGCGTTTTGCAGTATGCCGTCCTTCGTGTTCACTGGGGCCTGACCTGACACCGGAAGCGCAGCCGTGGAAGTCGATGGTCTAGATGACGTCTGAGATTGTACCTGCTTTTGGGGACCGTTGTTAATTTGATGATCTTCTGTTGGCCTTGTTGTTTGAGTTGAAGCGAGGACATCTTCCCTTTGATCTTCATCTGAATCTCCAAAAGCCGTTTCAGTATCTTAACACAAAGATAAAAAAATGGAAATGTTAGTATTTTTTTAAACTTAAATAAGTAACTAAACTTGCTTCAATTGTGTCCAGACATATCAAATCACCTTCTGTTGGAGGTACTTCATATTGCAAATCGAAAGCAGGCTGCGACGAGTCCCCTGCAATGCAACATTAGATGTGGTGTGTGCATTCATAAAACTCATGGCAAAACCAAAAATGACATATAAAAGCAAATCAGGGAGCAAAGATTTAACAAAGATGAGGTGAAAGCAGTGTGTGGTAATAACTTCACAGAAATGTTACCTGACTGCACAAGTCCGCCCAAGTAGGAATTTGGAGGAGGCATAGATGCTATGTCTATCCCACCGTTAGGAGAACTTTGCATTCCAATCATGTCCTCCTCTTCCATTTCTTCTTCCTCTTCTGGGACATCATCATCATCTCCCAGTGGACTGAAGTCACCCGTGCTCTGGTCCTCATCATCCATCTCCAGGATCTGGAGTACTATTTTCTCTGTTGGATTAAGGTCTCGGGAAAGGCGCGAGTTAAGGCCTCTGTTGGGCACTGTCCCTGACCTCATGGCAGCCACTTTTCGCTTAGTGTCACACTTTAAGTCGGACCACTTCTTGATGACCTCTATGATTTCACGTTGGCACTCCCCGATCTCATTGACACGTGCAGTAATCTCTGCCCATGTGCGCTTCTTCGTGTCTGTTGGCACTCCACGGTTGAACTTGCCTTTTGAGAAAAATAAATATATATATATGCAATCTTCAATTATAAATTAATATAACTAATACAAAATTCTAAGAGCAAAATAATCTTTTCATTTTAAGACAAATCATGCTACTAAGAATGTCAGAAGCAAGTGGAAAGCGGACACATACCTACAACGACCATTCTGTGTTTTCTAACTTCATCCAGCAATATGTGGACTTCACTGAATGAAAATCGAGCTTTTCTTTTCTTGAAGCGGGCAACACTGTCCTGGTTGTAGTATAATGGTGAAGACATCCTCCCCACACAGCGTCAGATGATATCCAGCTGCTTTGTGTTTCTCCAGCTATGTGTCAGGAGATCAACAGTCTGCTCGACAGCAAAATAAAAGACAATGCAAGCATGCATGATAAGTGTTCTGGCGTCCCACTGGTTCATTCTTACATTAACTAAAAGTTGCTTTATCTTGAGACTCAACTTGTGATTTAAGCAAATTCTGTTAAAACTGATCAATGGTTCATTAGTAGCAATGACAGTGATGCGTTCAAGCACAACTAAGTAGATCTGAAAAGTAAATTAGCAAAGTGTTAAATTAGTACAATTGTAATCCTAATACAAATGTTCTCACGGATAAGCACATAAAAACAGAACTGCTGCTACGATCATATTGACAGCACATGCACTAGGAGTGAATGAACAATGGTCACTTTAGACACGCTTTAGCCTACCTAGCAGGCTAATGCAGACTCCACTCTGCTTTTTTCATAGGATACCTTTGCCCGCACATTTTTATTAATTGAACGAAGGGAGGAAGTTCTGTTTTCTATCTAAATAGCTTAACATAGCAGGCTGGCATTCATCTAATGTTACACAACAACACCTATTCGTAAGCTAGCTTTCTGCACCGAGGCTACATAGCTAATGCTATGTTGACAAATGGCTAATAAAACGTTTCAGTCACGCAACCATACTTCAAAAGGTTCCCACGAATGGCAAAACTAACTCATAAAACAGTCAACATACCACTATTATAAAGGAGCAGCGATATCTTACAGAAACGTGAAGCAAAACTTCCTTATCGACAAGATAGCAACTGTAAAGCTAGTTTATGTGATGCCAGTGTAGCACAAATGATATCCGGTTAATGTTAGCTCGCTTTGGAAAGAAAAGCTTCGCATAATTTACGTTCACATTTACATTTGTATGACAATACTATATTACCTGATAATGATGGTTTTACACATCCATGATTTACAATTTTCAACCAGTGTTTTTTGTTATTTATCTCCTTTTGTGTTTATTTAATATAAAGAG
Organism: Atherinomorus stipes; assembly: GCA_023101725.1. Classification (NCBI taxonomy): domain Eukaryota; kingdom Metazoa; phylum Chordata; class Actinopteri; order Atheriniformes; family Atherinidae; genus Atherinomorus; species Atherinomorus stipes. Next base: position 163,028 of record JALJCO010006520.1, on the reverse strand, counting down.
TTTTAAAACGTCTCTATTTTGAAGTAGAAACGATAACTTCCGGTATTGCACGCGAATTAAAGCAAACACTGTAATATGAATAGTTAGTACAACATCTGTGGACAATACTCGATTTGAGATGCTGCCGGTGTTGTGATTGTTTGGCATACCCATCAGAATCGGCATACCCTTAATTAAGGCGCATGCGTATCACAGAAAAACTGCCAGCTGACTGTGAAGCCACCAGCAGATAGCTTTTGTGTATTATTTTGCATATTAATTGCCCATTGCTCAAGTGCATCTCATATGATTGAACGGGAAATTCATTAAAAAGCTTTTTTTTTTTTTTTTTGCAAGTGAGGTCATAATGTTGTTTGAACACATTTAAAAGAATACACACATATTGTGTGTGTTTTCTGCCAATTTCCCTTGTAGCACTGAGTTATTAGAATCCAGCTACATATCTCTAAACAGAGAAAGAATATAACATGGAATATATAAACTTTTAAAACTACCCTTGAATATCAAATATCAATATGATCCACCTATCAAAACAATATGCTTCTTCACAAACTGTATACAATAATCGGTGTATTCCATCCATCAGAACAACAAAACCCCATGTGATTTTAAAATTTCAGCCTCTACACACTCTGCCCCATATATATATATATATATATATATTATATATATATATATATATATATATATATCTCAACTCTTACCTGGTCAGTTGAAAATGTATTAATAGACTAATGCTAATTACATTTTAGTAAAGAAAAAGACAAATTTGTAACTCAATGAGGCTTGTGCAATATTCCTTCTAAATGCATCAAATTTATAACCACTTCTTCATGCATTCATTCACCAGTGCTTCAAGGTTATCTAAATTCAGACCATTTCATGCATCCTTTCTGTTAAAAAGCACACATTACCCTTAGATACCAGTTTTCTTTCAGGAATGTAAAAATCTGATCTTAAAAAGTGTCTTTGACTCATTTTGATGGCACAGATTCCAATTATTGGATACATTATTTGAGAGAAAGTGAAAGTGAAAGAGCAAAATATGAAAGAAGAGTCAACATCAAACTGACTTTTACTGGCTGGAGAGATCTCAGAGAAGAGGCATGATGCAAGATGGATGTCAACTCAACTGTTACAAGAAATCTCACTGAGAAACTATGTCAAAGTTCAGGAGTGTGGATTTAAATAAATTAGTCTTACAGGTTTAATTACCAATCACAACAGTTATGTTTTCTCATACTTGTTGCTGTTTATCTGTTTTTGTGCTCATTAGTGCTCCTGATGGTTCCTCGCTTTATTTTCTTAGAGGCCATATGAGATGCATTCTGTTAAATTACTTTACGGGTGTAGCAGCTGTCTTTCTACATTTGTCAGGTCCAGCATTAGCTTGAGATTCGGCAACAGAGAAATTAATAAAGAGTAACACTTAAGCATCAAGGACAGTTTTACATTCATTACATTTAATTTATTTGAATATATAAAGCTCCTTTGGCAAAGTAAAATTTTCAGCTGCCAGATCACCCTTCCTCTTGCTATGAAGCTAGACAGGAAAAGGTGAGGGGGGGGGGGGGGGGCTTTAGTGAAACACTTATACCACATCCAAATGGTCCAAAGCTTGGCCTCAGATCAGTTTAAGTGAGAAAAAAACTTAAAAGTAATCTCAAATGCATTTTTCCACAGTTAATCATGAATACTGAATGCTGCATTTTAATATATCCTTTTTATTCCAAATATGGCACAGGAAGTTATTTAACATAAGCATGTTCAGTAACAGTTCGACTGTGGTTGGAACTACAAGGTTAAAACCTTTAATGGCATCTTCCCTAATGAGTACATGCGTTATTGGCATACATATATTATTAATTCACACATTGTGCTGACATTGTCTTGTTCTGACATTTACCAAAGTAGACAGTGACAAGTCATGAGTAGGCAGAGACATAGTACAAGTACTGAACATTAAATGGCATAATAATATAGTGTTCAAACAAAACTTGGCTCCTTGGGATGTTAACATATTTAGCATTCAACATGGTAAACAGAGGTGGATATGCTGCATATATACATTAACTATGCAATATTCATGCCACTTTAAAAGTTTAGCATTTATATACTATTCTGCCCTTTTTGTGGATGTGCAACACATTCTTGACAGCAAGTGATTTAAATTAGTTTTAATGCTCAATGTGATAAGTACAAATGATTAAAATGTGCTCTGCTGTGTTGATTGTGCCTTGATTGATACATTTACCCTCATTTCCTCCAAGCATGAATCAAAATCGATGGGCCAGATTTACAGTGTTGTTTCATCAGCTGGTTTCACAAAGTCTCAAATTAAAATGGAAGTCTAAAATGAAGCGGATGCACACCGGATGGGTAAATTCTGCTCTAAAGGGGTTTTGAGAGTTTTCTAACAGGTTAGAATTTGTTGGTCAATAACTTTCAGGAAACCTGCTGACCTACCCCAACAGGTCCAACAGAAAATAGTAGAAAGAGCATTCACTCAACTACTCTCCACACCCATCCAGTTCAGAGAAAATCTGAACAAGTGAAACAGGTGGAAGTGACAGTGTGTTTGGCTTTTCATGCTGCACAACACAACCAACCACGCTGTTATTACACACTTGACCTCTATTAACTCTGACAGACAGCATTTGCCTCATGGAAGATATTTTTGCAGCAATGTCTGAAACTAGACTTTCCCATCTTCACTTCCATGTGACACCAACTTGTCAGAAGCTGTGAATATTCCCTAAAGCTTCATTTTTAAAGGTGACAAGGTGATTTTTCTCCCCCCCAACTTTGGCACGAAAGCGACTGAAGGGCAAAAATAAGACTGGCAACCCTCTAACAGGACGTGTCTTTGTGAAACCAGACCCAGAAGCAAAGCCGCTTTCTCATCAGGCTTTTCACAAATTCTCATGTGTTGGGCAAACTGAGGATGGTCTGTCTCTTCTCGTGCTATTTTTGACTTCAGGGTAAATGCCACACAAGCCAATCAAATGACACCTATTCAACTCACGATGATGTTTACACACCTCGTTCATGTTGGCTGCATTCCTGCCCTGACCTTTTAGGAGCATTCATTTCTGATTTTCAGCTTTGAGCAGCATTCCACGTGCAGATTTAGGATTTTTTTTTTTCACTTTTTCCAACTCTTGCTTGCAAAAATGACAAAGCTGTAACGCCTCTCACTAAACTTCTATTGCATTGTTTATCGATTATAAAATGGCACACACAAAAATAACAAAGAAAACCTTATGGATTGTGGATAAAATGTTTTGCACTATGTAGACAAATAAAGTGGTTCAATAAAACAAGTAGGAGAGGCATCACCGGGACTCAAGAGTACATGGTCAGCTGAAGCCACTGCAAAAATAAGAGCAGAAATGACATCATCAAACACTAAACCACATAGACAAATGGTTTTAAATTTGAATTCAAGTCAAAAATACACCATTTAAATGGTTTTACCTCTTGAACATTGACTTTGATTGTCCCATTGTTATCCTTATCCAGGGTTTTGAAGGCACCTGAATCGGATCAGATATTAAACGTTTAAAACAACTATTCTTTTTTTATCTGATAAAGGCTCTACACTTACAGTGAGCCAAACAAGTTCAAGACCGGAGTCCAAAACTTACGGCACATGGCATCAAGTCGCACAAGGCAGCCGATGTAGTTGTCAAAGTCCATGTTTCCGCTTTCATCGCTGTATCTGCGAATGATCATCTGGAAGAGCTGATCATTAAGAGGGAACCCTGCAGGAGGAGACATGGAAATGAAACCACTATTTGTTACCATCAACCAGCACTTACACAGAGATTACATGAATGCTGAGCTGCAAATTTATTCATCAACTTCAGTGTACACATTCTTTCATTAAAAAAAAAAAAAAAAATGCTAGCAGAAGTTAATCCCAACCTAATCTCAAAAAAGTAGATTCCTGGCTCTGAAAACTCATACCCAAAATCCAACACTTTCAATTTTACAAACATACACAGCCACACAACTGCTGACAGGAATCCAAGGCCTGTTTTTAATACGCTTCTATGGACATAACTTTACCTGTATAGCTGTCAAGGTCAATTTATTTATAAAGCCTTCTTGCATTAAGCAGTAGGAGCTCAGGGTGCTGAACAGAACAGTGCTATAAATGAACTAAGTAAAGGAGCAAAAAGAGAGCAAGAGGAATAAAGACAAAAAATCCACAAATAAAACATGGATATAAGAGGCAAAAAAAAAAACAAAAAAAAACTTTCAGATTGTATATGAGAGATTAAACAAAACCTCACCAGCAGCTCTGAAAGCGTTGGGCAGCTCATCAGCCCCGATAACACCAGAGCCATCTGTGTCGTAAGTCTTGTACACGCCCTAAACATGACAATAGAAAGTATTTAAAGCAGTTGTACCACCTCAAAATTTCTTGGTAAGCTCATTTACAACACAGAGTCAAATGAAATACAAACAATTTCCACTCACAGCTTGGATAACTGAAAATATGCTAGAGGAAATCCCTCCTCATATAAATGATCATTCATGGTATTTGTACTTGCGTTTTTCTGAAAGTTTAATTATTTGCTGCACAGTTTAGTCATCCAGATATACAGGACATTTGTTCAGGAAATGATTATATTTGTATCTATTCAAAAAACACAAAGATAATCAAATAAAGGAAAAGTTTGACACACTGCATATTCAAATCAGCTGATAACTGCACATGCATCCAGCTACAGTTTCTTATGTTCACTTTTGCAGTAGATTATAAACACTGACATCACAGACACAGATGTATGAGACAAAAGAAAAAGGCCCTGCAGTACTTACCTGCCATTTTTTTATGTTGTTCCAGAGATGTTTGAATTCATGGAAGCCGAGTTTTCCAGTGCTGTCACTCTGATACAGTATTAAGGACAACAACCAGGAAATCCTCGCTAGCTCGAGCTTAACCAAACAGCTGCGCTACTCAGAGATACCTTGTATTTGCCCAAGGTGTATTTTTTACTTATGTGTCACATGGGTTGCTTAACACATTAAGAGCACAAATGACAGAAAGGATACGTCCATGACTGCCACCATGCTCCTGCAAGACTCAATGCTGAAACCATCTGTCTTCAGGTCTCCATCTAAAGTACAAGTCAGTCACTATGAATGCATTTCTTTAAAGATGCACTGACATGAGAAAATGCAGTTAAGACCCAAGTCAAAGCTGAGGAAGAAACATGCATATGGCAGTGTAACCTCTTAATGTGTCAGATGCAAACAAATCTTACGCTTTGAAATGATCTTATTTAGGATGTTCATCAGTTCAGTTGGGCTGACTTCCATGTCCTGTGAGAATAACATGAAACAAAACAGAAGCCTGAAAAACACTGCACAGACACACATAAATAATCGGATTTCATATGTTTAAATTAAACACATCCAAGTGCCACTGCTAAAACCATCCAAAGGTTGTCCAGGCTGACACTCACATCTCCAGCAAGTTGCTGGAAGACTCTGCGGAACTGTTTCTCCTCATCGCTTTCATGCTGCTCCGCATATGCGACCGGCCTGCGTGGTGGAGGCTGTGGGACGAGGCATGAGCAAATATCAGAAACCCTGGCACCATAGTTACCGACAATCACCAGCAAATAGAGATGGTCGGGTAATGAGCAACACTTACAGGATCAGAGGGCACAAACTGCTCAGGGTCGATGTTGCTTCAAAGACAGAATCAGAGATGAAAAGAGGAGATTAAACCACAAAACACCTCTATTTTAGCTTTATGTTGGGATTATTTCTGCAGATTCTCACCTGACAACATCGATGATGCCACTGATGAATTTTTTGGCAAAGAACATCCTGTCAACTGTGAATAAAACTCAATCAATTAATGAATTTGTGATATAAATCAGGATGAAAGAACTCAGCTTTATGGGATCACAACAGTTTTTTCATGTTTCTGGTTATTCTCAGAAATACCAAGAAAATCCAAGTAAAATATAATAATGGTTAAATTTAAGAAAAACGTACAGTGAATAACAACCTTGTGGTCTGATTTTCAGACAGTATAAAGCTCGGCCTGCCCTTCTTTCTAATGTGTATCACTTTAATCTGGGCCGATTAGACTTGCTATCAAAAATTGGTATCCTTCCTATTCTCGGTGTAATTAGAGACAGACACACCCCATAGACCCTCTTAAAATATTTCCTGTTGTGGATAAGAATTTACACCACACCCAAATCCAAAATATTCATCAGCTTTTTTCTTATAAATATAAGACATATAACCGATTTTTATAGCCATCTTTGCACTTTAAAAGGAAGTTAAATAACACCAACATTGATGTAATCTCCAAGTTTCTGTTATCGCCCGCACGATACAACGCTGTCATGCTTGAAGCTTAGCATCATGTTAGCAAGAGTTTCTGACAACTGGAGCTGTTTAGCAGTTTTAAAAGTCCTTCATACATGTGCGACTCGTTAGCAGAAACCTACAAATTTAAGACAGGCCGAACTAGCATGAGGCAGCCAATTAACTTTAGCGTTAGCTACCCCGACGTTAAGCTAACTTAGCTACGTTATCGTTTAATTTAGCATTGCCGACTGGATGAAACAGCCATTTATGTTTAAAAACTAGTCTAATTTTACGACATTGGACGTGGAAGTAGGATTTACCGTGTGGCAGCAGCACTTTGTAGGGTTAAAGGCAGGATATCAGTCCCAGCCTGCGGGAGTTCCTCTGAACTCGGTTGGAGGAGGGTCCGTGAACACACCCCAACTGACGCTGCAGCAGACGACTGGGACGTAAACTGGGAGGCCACACAACACCATTTACACTTGTTTCCGGCTTTGGTTTGGGTTACAATAAATTAACAGTATTGCTTAATGTGCTGTGACAAAGATTATTGTTTTGTTTACACCGTCTGGTTCTGCTGACAAGAGATAGAAAAGAAAAATGTGGTAATGCGGGTTTGTTTTGGGCAGACCCACTCATGTGACCGCAACTAAAAACAAACATTTGCGTAATAAACAGAAAAAAAAGACTCCGCTTTCCTACTTACTGTAAGAATGAATATAAACTACTTAATATTCACCACATAAACATCTCTTTTTGTAATACAGCACTTGAAGCATTTAACTGGGAACAATATCCTGTTGGGATACAAGTTTTACTTTCAGTTTGGAAGGAGAAGTCCATGTAGCACCAACACACTTTACCGGACTCCTTTTTGCAGATTTGATTTAGATTTCAGTTCTCTACAATGGTTTTCAATAGTGGTAGACTAATTGCTGCCCAGTAAAACCATTCAGACTTGCAAAATGAATGTCTTTCCCCTCTAACACAATGTTTGCAAAACCCTTTTAATACTTGTAAGCAATGATTGGGGGGCACAAGTGCAGTATATATGAAAAAATGAAATAAACACAAAAATATTCCATGTTGTTTCCAAAAGACTTGTTTTACCTCAATGTAAACTATCATGATGTGGGTGTAGATAATTAAAAGCAAGGATTTAATTGAGAATTCAAACCAATTTGCTTTGCACAGAAAGAGAAAATAGAAAAAGCAAATACAAAAGCATAAGCAATATCTATTAGTAAAAAAAAAAAAAAAGTTGACACTGTCTGTAGCAGCTCAAAATTTTTTTTTATCACCAAGCTAACACCAGCAAACAGCTCAGTTTTTGTCTTTTTCTGCTTGCTGCGTTTAATTTATGTCCAAAATAACCAAATAATAAAATAATACACTTTAGTACACTTTTTACAACTACCATTCAAAACATTCTCAAAACGAAACTACAGTATTTTTGCATGAAAAACAAAATTAAGCCTAATCTAAATTACAACCAACATGCATGTCCAAAAGCAGGTTCTGTGATGGTAATAGGTTGTAGCTAGGGATGCAGGATATAATCTTCCCCTATCGGTATCGGCCTATATCGGCCTTAAAACTGAATATCAGACATCGGCCACCCCACCGATATCTAAACGATATTTAAATGATCAGCCCGCTGTTTCTAAAGTCTAAAAAAAAAAAACCTTCTTCAAAATTTATTTTTTACAGACTATAAAACTTCTAAAGACTCAGGGTGGAAAAAATATCGATACACTGAAATATCACAATATTTTCAAATGGTGATATCATATTGACATTTAAAAATGCGGTATCCATCTTATTTTATGAAAAATCTCTCAAAATTCACAAAAATTTTGGGATATTTTCATATGCTGATTTCATATTACATTTAAAAACAGTATTGATCTATTTTACTAACAAAATCTCAGAGAATTCACAAAATGTCAAGAGAGTTCATAACAGAACGATGAAATCTCACAAGAGTTTGTGAGTAAAATAGATCAATACTGCATTTTTAAATATCGATTTGATATAGGAATTTGAAAATATCGCGATATTTCAGTGTATCAATATTTTTCCCCACCCCTATTTTTCAAAGTGTCGGAAACGGATATCAAAACTGCCATTTGCAATGACTGCTTATTTTTTCAGCTTTAATATCGGTATTGATATCGGTTATCGGCCACATGAGTTTTAAAGTATCGGTATATCGGATATCGGCCAAAATTCTAGTATTGTGCATCCCTAGTTGTAGCAGTGCTCATTTATATTTCTATGAGGCAGCTTTAATGCAGAACAAAGACTAATGTTAAAGCAACTGCCTAATGCTGCCTTCAGGACCATACCTTTTTCAGGGACATCCATACAGTTATCAACAATGGCAAAGCAAACTACTATCTGCATACATTACAACATTATAGCTGTAGAAGAAGAGGGCAGGTTACTGGACTGGCCCAGATACAGCCCTGGTCTTCCCATAGCAGAAAGTGTGTGGAGAATTATAAAATGAAAAATGTCAAGAAATGGCTCATTTAATTTAATTGAATTTTTTAATTTAACTTAATTTCATAATGTTCTAACATTTTGTCTGATTTGGGCTGAAAAAACTAGAGAAAAAAAGATATAATCCATACAATGCTAAAAAGTTGTACATTTTTTAGTTGTCTTTAAATTTTACAAAAGTTAGTTAATCCTCCCAAACAACTCCTCAGTTTCAACTCAACTTCACAGTTTATGCTTCATCATGGTTGTTTTTGGTGCCTGCAAATTTTCATTTAAGCCCTCAAGCATGTCTGTGGAGGGTCAGACTATGTGTGGCTTGCATGCAATCACAGGATAAAACCAGTAGGTGGAGTCAGAGAGCATTTGACAGAGCTTGCCTTTCCCCAAACCTGTATCTTCTGTATCCATCATACAAATATTCTGGGTGCAAGCCATGCACATAAATGTAGATCTGTCTCTAATTATCTAAATATAACCAGTTTTGCACGGTTGAGATCACTCTTCTCACTTGCTTATATTAACCTGAACCGTAACATGCCATTAAGGCTCATAAAAGTCAGTATAAATCTTTTATAAGTGGATAGTTGGCCACAAAATTTCCATTTAAGTAACAACATGTGGAAAGGTTATGGTCCATTTCATGATAAATCATTACAAAGATTTCCCCAAAACACCAGCTCAGCAAATGTCTAATTTTGTGTTGTGGCATTGCTTAAATGTTACTAGCCTTCTGATGCACAGTATGATTCAGAGCCGCCTTTAGTAGAATTAAAGAAATGATCTTGGCTGCATTTATCATAATCTGAGTTCATTTGTTTTTCCTCATGTATGTTTTAGATAAGTGTCCTTACTTTCAGACTCATACAGTGAAGCCTTTTGTGCCTTCTTCAAGAGCTCCTGTGTTTATTGTAACTATTTCTCTTCTTAATCACCCACAGCCAGCCTTGTCGCGGTTGCCTTGACAGTGCAGACACTTCGCCTGCTCCCTCCACAGCAGATAAATCAGGGTACAACGATTCTCTGCTCGAACAGAACAAGAATCAGGGTTTTTAATCATACAGATGCAATATGAGAATTCTTCCATTCATGACTGCTGAATCCCTCATTATCTCATGTTCTGTAAAAACATGTTGATTTTAAAAAGGTGCAGGAATTATCTATGAATCTATATGCTTGTTTTCTCAGCTGCTCTTTACTTGTTACTAAATTATATATACATTATGGCAGGGTGTTGCATCACTGCCTCACTTTGGTTCCTGCAAACAAAACACCCCATATGTCAGTGTTTGAGCTCTGCATCGTACTCAGGGGTGACTTCTACCGCCACACTATACAGTGCTAAAGCATTTGAAAATTTAACATTAACTGTGACACATTTGTGGATGTACTTGGATGCATACAGAGTGCATCCTGATATTTAAGATGTGATAATAGCTGATGTGGAGTGCTGGAACAGTGATATGTTTCTTTCAGATCCCACTCCAGCTAAAATTACTCCATCCATGAAATAGAGGTATCCATGGTTACTCCAGGAGCCATGTTAAAGGGTGCCTCAGTGTATCTCCACACGCCAGCACTTTCCACCTTTTTCCCTCATTCATCATTTGAAAGAAATCGCCGTTCCACCTCAAGGTTTCCGACAGCCACAATTTGGTTTTTGCAAATGAGATTTGCAGTGAATAATCTAAATGATATTGATGAAGACAGACCGGCTATTAAATATCTTTGAATTATGAATGCAAGGTACATTACATCTGCAGTTACCTGATGACTGAGAGTGTGAAATGCAGAGCTTAAAGTAGTTCGATGCTACAAAGGCTGCAGGGTGAAATATTGTATAGGAGCATCACCGGTATGGCATATTCGCAGTCTTCTGAACAACCTGTTACCTTGACAACGCAATTTTATCATTCAAGCCCATTGCTACCTTCTCTCACAGCAGGAATCAAATGTGCCTTAAATGTATACGGCTGCAAGGTTTTACTCCTCATTTCAAGGTAGGAAAGAGACATCCGCTGCGTTGAGATGTGCAGAAAATCATAAAATATGATTTCAATCGATTGATGCACAGTTGAAAGTATGTGATTATTTTTCTGCCTTTGCAATGCTTGGGATCTGCTTTTGAGTCAAGTGATATAAAAAAAAAAACAAAAAAACAAAAGCAGTCTGGATGTGAAAGAATAATCCAGATACTGGTGGATGAAATGATTATTAAAACTGAAAATGTTTTTTTTTTTTTAAAGATTCACCAAACAACTAGATGGATTTATCCACGAACAAGATATTTTTTCATTGTTACATGGCATTATGGGGAACAATCTGTGGAGCATTTACAGAAAAGATCATTAATACGTTACTTACTGTTTCTAATGATTCACTTGTGCAGGTTTATGAAAGTATCAGGCCATATTTGCAAGTTAATCAGGTGCTCTGATCATTTTTAGGCAGGCTGCATGCAAACTTTACATGAGGATACCTGCTGCGTTGCCTTTTTTTCTCCCTCAATGCCAAAAGAATCCAACGAGGCTTTCAAAGATTTTCCAGATGTATCAAATGAACAAAATAAACTTCCATCACACTGGAAACTCAGCGCAGTTACAGAAAAGAGGGGAGATACAATAATATCTTATCAGAAATGGATTAGGAGTTGTATCTTTATGTTTAAATTCTGCTTGATTTTATATTAACACGATAAGACCATGAGAATAAAAGCTGCTCTATAATTTTGTCTTGCAGGTCATTTTAACTTCATGTTTTGTTCATCTCCTCAGTTATAATTTCATGTTCAATAGTTCATTTCTTCTAATTGCATCCTAAGAGCATAGAAAAACCTTTCAACTGGAAAATATATCTGTATTTCCTTTTTCTGTCTGAAAATGGCACATTTAAAAAGTCCACCATCCTGCAGCACATTATGTTTAATCTAAATGTAAAAAGACCGCAGCAAACCTCTCAGTAAAGCTTTGGCCGTGCATATATATCTGTGTGTGTGACGCTTGCTTCCAAATGTATTTACTTGATAATGAACAAGGTCAAACAGCGTAGGAGGAATAGCTGCGTGCTGCATGGCTCATGGCTGTCAGTACATAAAAATCATGAAGCAGAATTTGAACTGTACTCAAATCTGAGCCCAAACTTCCTACGTATAAGCACGCTCGTATTAAAAACAAGCAAAAGTGGCTGCCAGCACTGTAATTGGATTTTACTGGGTAATGTTTCTTGTCACAGGCTGTCATTAAAGAACATAAAATCATGAAATAAGATCAAAAACACTCATTTCAAGGTGTTAAAAAATAACTCCAATGAGGGCTAAATTGCTGCTGTCACTAGCTGCATGCTAGACAAGTGACAGCTGACTCAAATTAAGTGAAGTAGCTCTAAATAATCTATTCACTCTGAAAACAAGACACTGTAGAATATAAAATCTCAACAGTGCCTCTTTGCTGTGCTCTGCAGAAGTGATCATAATTCAAACTCATATGGACTTTGAAATATGCTTTTCATTAAAAATAGTTCATTTATGCATCAATAAACATGTGTAGTCCTACAGTAGTTTAAATCCAGTTAAAGTGACAGTTTGCAAAGCTCATCCAGTTAATACGAGTATAGTGTCAGTTTGCATCAACTGAGACCGTATTTGTTGCCAGTAAGGATTCCTCTTGATCAGTTTGATTAAAGAAAAAATGTCTATCAGTTCCAGTTGATGTTTTACTGTAGGCTAACCTGGTCGTAAAGAGCCTTTCTCACTGACTGGGTTTCATTTCTCTGCAAGATGCCCACTCAGAGGGTTCTGCATTGCAGAGGTAATTACTGAACATCTTGCCATGTTTGCATTGAGCCTGTGTGATGACATCATCAGTCAGTTCCCCCTCTTTCATCCAAACTGGTAATTCTTATTAACTGCATTGATTTCACTCGTCTTACCAACTGATTGATGATTGGGAGCAGCCATCCTTCAGTTGGAGGATCTCTGGTCAAACCGTCTCCAGTTGACACAAGTCTTCAGACAAGATGTCTAACCTCAGTGTTCCTCACCTGCTTTGGATAAAAGCATCTGATAAATAAATGTAGAATGACTTCCACCCACTTTGGCGATACCTGACTGTGCCACTGAAGGGTGACATTTTAGTTTTTCTCATTTTAGATGATGTCTTGACATTTATTTGGTGCGATGAATTTGACATTTGTAAGTTGAATGTGCTAGAATGAACTGTAGTTCAGATGTTCTTGCAACCCCAATGTGAAAAATGTAATCATTCAGTTGATCCTCTGACCCAACAGCTACTGCTTTCATCACAAAACTTCTCAAATGTCTTGGTTTATGACCAAGCAGCTGCTAAACTAACATTCCTGTCAGCCTTGGAAGTACTTTACGGTTAAAGAAATTTTGTCATGCTCTACTCAAATGATAAGGTGCATCCTGTTTGATCATAGAAATCAGATTTTCTGAGTTTATAGAGGGAAAAAGAAAGTTGAAATGTCCTGATATTACATTAAATAAGATTGAGAAGTCTAACCAGCCCTGAACTCGAAACCCAACATGGCTGCCCCTCAAGTATAAAGTGCCATGTAGCTGCTGCCGTTTAGCATCAATTTTTGGATAATGCTGTGCCATTTACATTTTTTATTAAGATGCATCGTTAATGAGTGCTAGTAAATCTTTCTGACTTTGCAGTCAAATCAGGTAGAATTCATTCCCACTTCTGAGTGTTGACTCCCAGGCAGTTTGACAAACTTTTCATGTTAACCCCATCCTACCTTGTGTAACCTCAGCTATGTTGGGACTCATTAGCATGACCTTAGCTATCACATCTGAATGGTTAACCCCAACCATTTAACCCTTAGCCAGATTCACTGAAGGCTGGGCTTTAGGGTTGGAATAATAACTAACTTCCATAAAGAGAGTTACCTGGTTTGTCTCATAGACAGGTCCTGAAAGAATATTTGTGTTCAGATTCTGCAGTCCTCCAATGGATGGGCTACAGTGGCTCTCTATCAGGACCTCTGTTCACCGTGCATCAGCGTAAACAGCTACGTAGATAATTAATGAAGGTGCAATATTTTCAAGTTTGAATGTCCAGAATAAAGCAACAAGTCCTCCAAAAGAAAAAAAAAATCTACATAAGTCATTTTATCACACCGTTAAATGTGACACACATCCTGCCAAGGGTTTACAAGCTGCCTATACAAGCAGCAGGAGGGAAATACTACTCATGAATGTTTCCACATAAGAGTGGTCATCGTTCAAAAAAATTTCCCCAAACAGGCCACAAAATGTAGAACAAAATGTGTCAATGTGTAACTGAAATGAAATGTTATGGAGTTATGTTCGGTTTGGTTTATAACACAACCTTCTCCAACACACTTTTGTCTCTGACTGATTAGGTTTAGGTTACCGCATTACTTGGTTGAAGTTTAAATCTAAACTACTTGGTTGGGGTGAGAAAACTATAATGATTAAATACATTCTTTTTACAATGCCACACTTACCTTTATTGCTGCTACATTTTACAATAATTGTGCAGTTCCTGTCGCTGTCACTAGAGGTTGCATATTCTCCAAACATAATTAGCAGTATATGCACAACGCCACTACTTCCTGAACTTAAACCAGCTCCTTTGTTTCCCATCTTTCATCACCGAACAACTGATTAATTTATTACTTCAGTTGTGCCTGACCTCAGTGGCCATGAGGACAATGGCCAGACACACCTGGATTGATCAGTTTGTCCAGTAATCAAAGACAGGAAAAAAAGGAGCTGGTTTAAGTTCAGGAAGTAGTGGAAATGTGCATACAGGCCATTAGTATATGTTGCATTTGATAAGAATCTTAATCAGGTTTTCAACTATTTAAACCATCCCCAGCTCTAATGGGCATTAAAGGAAATTTACTCTAAACACAAACATGCATAAATTATTAGATTATGTTAAATCAATGACATGTTCAATTATCACATCTGTTTCCAGGATGTACTCATGTAATCAACATCTTGATCTTTCAGTTTAAGCTGAAACTGCTTCTGAATAAAATAAAAACTGCGATCACAGAAGAAGAAAACGATTAATGTTTGACTTTTGGATTTGTAGATTGGCTATGACTGCAGTTAAAATGTGAATCAACGGCATAATGAGGTACTGAACAGAGTATCTATTATCTTACACTCTGCCCTCGGCACACAAAGTCATTTAAATCCACATAAACCTGCCGTGACATTAATGTTGCTTTTTATTACATAATTGTTGCACCTTAATCTTATTCCCCATTATGTGGGCATTGTGTAGATAAATAAACATATCATTCACTTTTAATACGAGCTCAGATCTAGCTCTTCAGACACTGAATAGTTCATAAAATGTGTTAACACTTAACCTTTCACTCACATACGATAGAGCAGAGGGACGAGGTGGAGAATAAAAGCAACCGAAGACAAGTGATGTTAAAATGAACATTTATAATGACTCTTTGTTGCCGTCGCAAAATAATCTTTAAAAAACAATTCAATTATTAACACTGAAATGCTGACTTCACTGGTAGTCCACGAGTCATAAAACACAACTCACTGAATTTCTTTTACAAACACATTACTACATTTTACATTAAATAGTCATTACCGTTAAATCTATTAATGAATAATGTTCAAATAAACTAATAAAAACAATGACACTTAAATTCCTCTCATTCCCTCACCATAGCGGCTGTTGTCTTTTTTTTTTTTTTTAATCAACAGTGTATCGTTTAGAAAATATACTGCTTCTGAGATGTTTCTGACAAAAGCAGAAAACAGACTGGCAGCATAACAATGATGGTGCATGAGCTCAAACGTCGTACGATTAGGGTGATGTTTTTCAAGGGGAGTGGAAATGGGACGTAACCATTCCAGTGATCTAACAGTGATGCAGGCTGGCTGCCTTTTGGCTCAGTATGGAATTATTTGGCACTCTTGCTGACAAATATTTGCCACGAAAAGCTGTTACACTTTTGTCTATTATTGGCACAAGAAGGCAATTTTTCTTTCGAAACATCTCCAAATGACTTTTTTTTTCTGTTTTCCATTTTAAAAGACATAAATGCTCTCATAGAAAGCCCTTTAGGTAGTTTACACTGTGGACTTTCACAGATTCTCCTCACTTTTCACACATGAAAGACAGAACCGCTGTCATAAATGTCAAAGAGAAATAGACCCAATCAACAAAACATCACTTGAATTAAGTTGGAAATATTTGATCTTATGCTGTCAGTCCATTTTTTTTTCTTGAAATGGAACGAACAGAGGTTAAACAACATAAAACCAAACCACGAAAGAGAACAGCATGAAAATATTTGCAAGGTACTGGCATGCTTTCCTCAGTTTACACTTGTACGCAGGCGTTCAACCTTGCAGAATAGTCCAGATAACCAGAAAACGAAAGAACAGTCTTGCAGAGTTTGACAGTAAAATCTCCAACACATGTATGAGTTCTTGGGGATGAAGAAGGTCAACAAAGTTCATGGGAGGTTCAGAGAGTCAAAGACGAAAAAAAATGGCCTCATGTGTGGTTGGCAAAGAATCCCGTATTTTCCCAGACGAAAGGGGCTGAGAAAAACCTTAACCCGTTTTAAGGGCGGACACAGTAGCAGGTGCTCGGTGTTGTGAAACACAAATCGTGATATCGTGTAGGCTGAGAGAGCGAGACTCAGGTAGAATTGGTTTAAAAAGAGGAGCGAGCAGCCTTTAGCCAGTTTGTAGCGTTTAAAACCAGTCCTAGCCTTCTTGTGAAAGGGCTCCGTGGTGGTGGTGGATGAATGTCCATGACACATTTGGAGTGAAAATCAAAACAAACATGACAACTTTTGGAATGATCGTCTGGCATTCAGGTGGGAAGCAGCAAGTGCAAAGACGAGGGGTTTGAGACAGAAAACAATTAAACAAACATATCATTCATGAAACCAGGCCGTAATCATTCAGAGCTTTCCTCTGTGGTTTTTCATCGTGATGAGGTGGCAGAGGCATTCTTCATTTTGCTGGTGCTGATCATGTCTTTCAGATCTGACTGTAACATCAGACAAACTTTGACCCTCCAGCCCTCAGTGCTTCAATCCCAATTTGCTGGCGAAATACAAACAATTTCTCATTTTTCATTTCAAAACAACATTGACAAAGGGGTTACAGACCCACCGTGGCTTCACAACAAGCCACTCAGTGACTGACACAGACCTCTGCTGCAGGGAATGTGACGGAGAAGCCTTTGAGAGAGGAAACAGGTGCTACTTTTTCTTATTTTATCTGAGACTCCAGCCCTTTCCACCATTCTTCAGACCCAACAGGTTCAGGGAATAAATAAATAAAAGTAACATCAGAGCAACAGCAAAAGATGGCAATAAAATCAGAACAAATCAGCTGCGGAAAGCCAACACTGTTTGCTTCATTTCACACCCAATATGACCCACTGATCAGTAAAGTGCATTTATGCAACACCAAACAAACAAGATAATGTTGACAGCAAATCGGAAGTTGTGTTAACATATCTGGTTCATGACTCTGGCCGTGTGAGGCCTACCTGACTATAGCTGAAGTATGTTATTGACATAGATATTAACTCTACATGTATTTGACATTCCTGCCCTGAATTTACATTAAAGACAGATAAACATTTGACAGAACTTAAAAAAAGAAGAAAAAAAAAAGGGAAATGGGTACATTCATAGATTAGATCTGGGCTTTCAAGCTGCGACATAGAAAATATCATGAGGCAGGTTAGGTGAGGTTTAACCTGCTTATAAAAGAAATGCATGCCTGATATCCTAAAAAACACAAGGAGCCAATGCACTAACATTTTCACGGTTGCTTGTTTCACATTTTTAATCCTCCCCGCTGGACCTAAAAACTAACAATCTTCTCTGACGATGGCTCAAGAAGTGAACTGTGCCGATGAGAAATTTGAATCTCAGGTGTGTGTTTGTATGCGTGTCTGTGTCTTTTTTTTTTTTTTTTTTTTTTCGGGCCAACATGACAATAATGAGCTCCCTCCCAACTCACAAAAAAGAAACAAATAAACAAGAGGAAAAAAAAAATCCTTAAAAAATCCAACATCTTTAACATGAGGCGAGTAAACTTAGGAGCTTTACATTTGACTGCATGCAGTGTTATGTCTTTGAATGTTGCGAGACACCTCGCAAATTTTTATAACTTTTTTTCCTCCATAATTTACTTTGATACCATGCAATAGAAGACGTGCAAAAAGATAACACCTAACTCCACAAACACATTTTTGATTGTTAATGGCTATGTTATGAATGCTTATAACATGTTATGCTTAGTCCATGCTGGCCTATAGAGACATTTGTGAGAAAACAGCAGTACTTAAGCCACAGGTCAAACAAACACACAAGGGATGCATGGAGTGTAAAACAACATGGATCCATAAAAATCACAATCTTTAACTCTTACTCTATGTACCTATGGGATAAAACAATGCACAAAAAGTTCTTTGTCCTTTGTTTTCTTAAGTAATGTATTTGATTATCTTTTCTTAACTTAAAAGACAGTGTTTGATTGGCACTTGATCAGCACTTCTAAACAAGTTATTGATATCTAACATTTGATCGCACATCTACAATTTCAGAAGCTGCGGAGGTCTAGTTTGGCACAGGTCGTACTATGGAGTCTATTATTACTTTTACTATCTTACCAATACTGTATAGTATTCTATACACCTCGTTTTATGCTCCATCCTTTTAGAGCATGTCTCTAATCAACAGACCAGACATCTTTTCAACTAAAATATTTTGTATAGTTTACTTATCAAATAGCAGCATTTTCATAACTTACAAAAAGTACATGTAAACCTATTCATTCAAAATCTTAGTAATTTCAAAGGTTCATACAACAGACATAAAACACAAAACAGGACAACATGCTACTATATTGCTTCCAATATTCTTTACATTTTCTTACTGTCAAACTAAATCATCAATGACAGAAATATGGACACCACCGGTTGATGAGTCATCATAATGCACAAACAAATCGCGAAGCTAATCTTAATCAGGCTTAGTTGGCACTCTCATCATCCACACAAATATAACATAGTTTCACATTGTATCGACAACGCTGGACTGCATTTGGACTACAAACTAGAATAGCTACAATAAAGTACATATAGATCATATGACATGACATATTGTATTCCACAGAAATGATTTCTAGTCATTTTCAGATAACAGGATATGCATAAAGGATGTCGTTGTTTCGGCTTGAGGTCACAAACAAGTTCCCACGTTACTCTCTCGCAATCTTATGCATTCTGTCCGAACCATGCTTTGTTTAGAGGCCGAAACTTGAGCTCAGCCATTATATGTATATTGGTTAAACCAAGATTTGCCCTCTTTTAGAAAAGAAACCAATAAAGAAACAAAAAAAACAAGACTTTCTCTTCATCTAAAAAGGCTAAACCAGTCTAAACCCTACTTGTTCTTCTTATAGAGGGAAATTTTTGACACTTTGAGCTAACGTTGCTGGTTGGTCTTGGTGGGTGTCACAGTTTTGGAGGCAGGTGTTTTTCTGTGCATTTTAGCCTTTGTGAACTCTGCGGCCTGGGAAAATATTTTCGTACCCCCTACGACCTATAGTGCATAACTCCCACCCACGGCACATCCAACACACCGCCCATGAGACGACAAGACAGGAGGAAGGAGAAAGAGGGGGAGAGCACAGTGTAGGAAGAAGCACGGACAGGGATTAGGACACAGAAGGAATCCCACATGCAGGGGAATAAAATGTTGAGAGAAAGAGGAAAGTTAATGAGGGGGCAGGGAGAAACAGTATTTGGCACAACGTATTGATCAGAGAGCTTTGAAGGGAGAGCTCTCTGGAGTCAAGCAGTCCAGTTGCATTGATAAAACATCCCTTTGTTTTGTGCTTGTTTCTCATTATATGCTAAAATACTGGGCAGTAAAAGGTTTTCTTATGCTATGATTTCACTGGTGGCCAGATTGTAAGTTATGGATGATTGTGAAGCCTTCCAAACACATAGTGAGAGGAGAGATTTCAGCTCGGAGGAAAGGCTAACGGCTGCAGTCGCCATGCGTAATGTTCAGACACAAAGAGCTGTTTCGAGCACTTTCGAATTGACTTTTAAACATGAATCATGAAAATGAAAAGGCTGTCCGTTCAATTTTCCTTAAAAATGGGGAGTGTTTCTGATTCTGTTGGACGCTGCTCAGCACCAACCCTCACAGCTTTGCATTAAGGAAGCTGATCATAGAGCTTGGGTTGATGGGGGACAATTGAAAATGTCTCCAGGGATGTGACATGGGGCAAAAATGAGAATCAATCAGAAAAACGTTCTCAAATTTCCAAGATTAAACATAAACATCACAAGATGCTGGAGTGTAAATGCTCTTGTGGAGATATCCCCTCTGTAAGTATTGATAGGTCTTGTGAATGCGACATGGATGGGCACATTAAAATATACTCACATCCCCGACGGGGACAGACAGGCTTTACATTGTGATCTAAATGTCTCACAGTGCAGTCTTCAGAGACCCAGTGTACTCAGGATGAACGCTATGGATAGCAGCACAGAGGGGAGGCAAGATAATCTTTGAGTGCTTGGAAATGCTCTAGACATTTATTCTGCCTGCATTAGACAATTACCTATAAAAGACAACAAAGCTAAAACAATTTATGCTTTATTACGTGCTCTATTCGAGCTGTAACGCGGTTTTGGGAAAAGGAACAACCTGCCTGGATAAACTGCAGAATTGTCCTTTTTTTTGATGCAAATTGGGAAGGACGGCTCATAGAAAAGTGACTCCAAACCTTCTTTTCAAGTGTCATTCTACTCCCCTTTCATCATTAGTGTATGTCTCTTGACTATTTGGTACCCTTAATGTAAAGGCGATAGTTTCTTTATTCACAGATATTGGTTCATACAGCTTTTCTTATCAAAATGCTTTTGTAGTGCTTTGTGAACTGAACTATTTTGACACTGCTTCAAGGTAGGCTGAGCCTTAAGTTAAGCACTGGGAGTTACAGATGACTGGCTGATAAGGCAAAAATTATGTCAGGTGATGTTTATTACAGGATGTCTAGTTTTTATCAGGAAAAAAAAGGAAAGAAAGTAAAAGAAAAGGCTTGCGTTGGGATGGAAAATGGACTTGAATTCTAACGAGTGGATTGCTTTTCATCACGAAACGCTGAAATCAATCATTTGTCATTAGGTGAGAGGCTGGGTCAGATCCAGTGGGCTAACAATGACCGGTCGACACATCGGCTACTTTAAATCAAGTAACAAGTGAAGTCGCCAGAGAGAGAGATTCTGATTTCATGTCAAAGGAGATATAAACCTAATCATATAGCACCAAGAAAGGGTTAAACGATGTATTTCTTTGTGTTTGTAGCTGTGACTGAATATGCAAATATGTCTCAGTGTTTGTGCGCTTATGGGAGCATTATCTATGTGTGTTTATGTAAAATATATTTATACATTCCTGTGTGTCTCCTCTATCCTCTCACATTGATTATTTAACCCCTGAACTGTACTTGCAGACAGCAACAGCGAAGTTCAGACTGGGTTTGAGTTATACATTTCTTTCACTGCAACACAATATTTGATCCCTGTAAATAAAAAATAGCAATAGGCTAATATTGTTTTTACATTCAGATCAACCTGCATTCGCAGGTTTAAATAATCTATTTGTGTTTGAATGAGACCGTGTCAATAAATAAAGGATGAAAATATAAAATATCCAAATTTCGAAACTTCAATTATGATATGAGCCAGAATTCAACATATGTCAACATAGATATGCTTTTTTTTTTCCTTTTTTGTCTTTAAATGAAATTATACTCAGATTGCTTCCCCGTCGACTGAGATGAGCTCAGGTGCTTGTCGCAAAACCTCTCCCCTGTTAACAATGCCTTCTGCATTGTACACAAAAAGCAAGGTTTGTAAAACAGCTCTGTTGGCTGGCTGGATCTTCATCTGACACCTTCAGCTCACCGGGAGCTGAGGCTGAAAACTGAAACGAAAACCAAGAAAACTGAAGAAAACAACCAGAAATAAAGGAAATCAGTAATGAGGTTTTGGAGGAGGGTGAAACCCTGCGGCCTCACTCTTGAATCTGCAACTTGGCAGTGGACCAGTTCAGCTTACTCTGATCACCATTGTCAAAAAGACTTGACACAAACTTTTAAAAAACATCAGGACGTCAGTCCTAAAAACACACTCACATATCACACACACTTATCTTGACTGTCTCCCCCACCTCCTCCTTTGTTTTTCTCTCATTTGATACTGAAATATTGAACAGATATTTGGACATTTCTTTTTTTTCTACTCATTAGGACTCTTTCAATTTCCTTCTATCTCCGTCTTCATCCTTTCCTTCTTTTCTCTTCTTTTTCATTTTAGCCCACCTTTTGTGGGTTGGTAGCGCGCACGCCCTGCTCGTAAGTGATCCGCTGGCTGATCAGATACTGCGCTGCTTGTGTTGCGGCTGGCGACCCTGTTATGGTAACTTTACGGTTCCGAGTACCAGGAATGAATTCCCCTTTTTTGGAGATCTGGATGCGGGCTCCTGTCAGCTCCTGGTACTCTACCAGCGTTTTCCCTCCTTTCCCCAAAATGGCACCCACCAGATTCTCCGGCACAGCAATTTCAACCACGTCCTTGGCCCCATCTGCCAGCTTCTCTGTTGCCAATAGGGATGAGGCCATCAATGGAGATGAAGCATTTAGGTAACCATTGGATGCCCCAGTAGCAGCTGCTAGCGAACCCAGGGAGAAGCCACCGAGGCCTGTTGCGGGGTGGCCAGCACTGCTGGAGGCATCATTAGCGTAGGAGGCCAATAGGTTAGCTGCAGCAGCAGCAGCTGGGTTAGCACTAGCTGCAACTGCAGCCAGGACTCCAGAGGCAGCTGCAGGGTTGAGACCCAGGCCGAGGGTGTTAGTGTTGTAACCGTAGCTGGCCAGCGTATTCAGGGCTGAGGTGATGGCGAGCAAATCATTGCCAGAGAAACTGGACATGGCGGCAGGGAAGGCACCCATTCCTGTCAGTCCGGCCTGACCCAGAAGGCTGGAGGCAGTGGCAGCTGCTGCAGCTGCGTTGGGCAGCACCTCGGCTGTATTGGCGTAGGGGGAGCCGGTGGGGTTGGAGTTGGCCACTGGGCCAGAGACGTTGGAATAGCTAATATTGAGGCAGCTGCTGCTCTGAGGATCCTCCTGGATTTTCTGCACTATGATTTCCACAGCCTTACGGTTCTGTTCAGGTTCCCCGCTGATGGTTACCACTCGCTCCTGCAGGTTGATGCCTTCTGGCTTCTGGGAGAGCTGCACCCAGGCCCCTGACTGCTCCATCACGGCTTTCACTGTGGCTCCACCCTTGCCAATGATCAGCCCCGCTGTGCTATTGGGCACAATCAGTTTGGCCTGCAAAGAAATAGAAAGATTTTGGTAGCAAAGACAGGAAACATAAGAAAGATCGAACAACATAAATGGTCAAGAGACACAGGGATGCCTCTCACTGAGTCAGAGTACTATACCAGCCCCCACTTTACTCAGCGATTTGTTAATCCCAGGGGTTTAGGCTGCAGCTGCCACATGGCTCTGTCTAGCTATGAAAGACTGAAGGTAAAAATAACCTCATACACTCACATTTTCCTGACCCTACCAGACTGCAGGTTGTGGCCCACAGAGCAAGTCAGATTGGCAACTAATACATAAAGCAGCCTGAAAGTGATCCGCACACTCAAACACTCTCTATCGCACAGAACCGCGTAGAAAGTCTTATTTAAAGTGGTTTGAAAAGCTTGGCAGTTGTTTTTAAGAAATACTCAATCATGTGATTGGACGAGCCATCTGTCCATCACCGCCTATCACGGCCACCTTCAGCCAGTCAGTGAAGAGACGCTTGTTGAGCAAAAGCTGAAGCATATTCTCCACTAATAAAGCCTTCATTGTTATGCTTCATCCTTTTCGTCAATGAAGGAATACCTTCTAGTTGGGATATAACAACATAAACGCAAACATCTTTACAAACTGCTTTGCAAGTTGAAGCACTGTGCAAGATATCAAATTTTGATTTCAAATTTGGCTTGAAGCAAACACAAAAACAGTGATATTGGCCAAAAACTATCACCATTAGAAAAAATTTGTTCTGAATAACACACACTTCTCTCGCTTCTGAAAGTGAATCTGGAAAAATTACGGAAGCACTCCCCCCACCATTGACACAGCCGCCAACTTAAGTGACTTTGCCAACATATTTAACGAGTATTCAGACCTTTCTTGCAACTCTTTATCAAAAGAGCGACTAACAATTTTTTCAAGTGTTATTGGAGACTTTCGGAGACTGATGTAGTGTTGTTCTTATTCATCTCAATTAGCAGCAGTGTTGCCCCGCCCCCATCCCAAAGAACTCACAGGAGGCCCAGTGTTGTGCCGAAATAATCACCCCTACTTTGAAAAGTATGCTTATTTTGTCTCAGCACCTGTTTTTGTGCTGTAGTCCCTCCCAGATACAGTTAGAGCAGGAGATGTTCACCTCTGATCCGCACTCAGTCCGAAAATGAATTGCGCATTAGCGAAGCTGCTGCTGGCTGATCCCACCCTGGCTGACAATCAGATATTAATGATCTATTGTAGGCAGTTGGCACAAACGTTGTTCAAAATTTTAATGTTTTACGATGCATATTGATTAAAAACACCTATCTATCTATCTATCTATCTATCTATCTATCTATCTATATCTATCTATATAGATATATATATAGATATATATATATACAGACATATACATACTGTTTTTAAAACATAAAACATGCACATAAAGTAAGCCCAGCCATGGCTCTTGTTATGCCCTGGGCAAAAGTCCCGACTTGGCGCAATGAGTAATCATGTTAAACTGTGATTTCAGTGTTGACCAAGACTAATTGTAATTAGGATTTTTGTCTATAATGGACTTTATCCACAACTCCACTACTTCCTAACTTAAACCAGCTCCTTTGTGTCTTGTCTTTTATCATTGAATGATTTGATTAATCCAGGTGTGCTTGACTTCAGTAACCATGAGGACAATGACCAGACACACCTGGATTAATCAATTTGTCCAATAATGAAAAACAGGAAACAAAGGCGCTGGTTCAAGTTCAGGAATTAGTGGAGTTGTGTATAAAGCCCATTGAGCAACCCTACATGTTTGACCATCCTCACACCTGAAACGTGCCCATATCTACCAGTATCAGATGCTGATTGGTCAACTTTAACTTTAACAAACTTGTCAAAGTGGATTTCTTGTGATTGTGAAGTTGATATCTCCCAGTTCTCCGGCTGCTCTGCAGGGACTGTGGAGAAACTCACCTGTTTGACACGGTCCGGGTTGACTGTGGTCTGTGGCTGCAGTATGCTGACTGGTTCTGGTTTTTGGGCGCTCTGAGGCATCTCGCGGACCTTCTCCGCGATGAAGTTGTGGACACCATTGAGGGCTTCGACAGTACCCTGTATCAGACAGACTCTTTCTGTTGTTCCTGTAATGAGAGAGGAAGAGGAGGACAAACATAAGCGATGGGCTACTCTAATGTGCTCTGAGTGGATACTTGGCAAGCAGATTTGAGGTATTTGCCTGGATCTGGACTAAGATCTGCATTTGCATTAAGACATTTTGACAATGAAAAATGATCTCAAACTTACTCCTCACTTCCTTCCCCCAAAAAATAGAAACAGCTGAAAGACTGAACAGTGCTTAGTTAGCGAGCCACAGGGGGGGAGAAGGATTCCTCCTCAATGATGTAACACTTACAGTGCAGCAATGCTCAGCCTGTCCTTGCCTTGCAGCTCTAATAGACTAAACACACATTTGTTCTTCCTCTGGGCTCTCTCTACGCCCACATTGACGACCCAACTGGCATACCGTTGCCATGGTAAAAGGGCCGAACCATGGAAACAGGTGATGCAACACTAAGTCCTTTATACTGGCTTGCATGATTTTTAAAACACTCTCCCTTCTGTATCAACCTTCCTGCCTTGTTCTGTGGGAACATTCAACTGAACTTTGAATGTAAAATGCCTTATTAGGCATTTTACTAAATCTGAGTGTTGACGGAGAGGAGAGAGTCTGATTTTCCCCTTTTATTGAATCAAATCTGGAAATGGGAAGACCACCTGATGAGATGATCCTGAGTGATTCTGCTTTACACGTCTGAAAATGTCCTCTAGCAATTTAGCACCACTTAAGAAATGCTCAAATAATTCAGGGAAAATCAGTACTTGTCAGATCTGATTGGCTTTATGGTACAGATATGTTGAATAATGGATTCAGATACTCAGTTTAAGCATCCAAGAGCTGCAAATACAAGACATAAATGACTAAATCTTGCAATAAAACATTACACACATTAAAAACTGTTAAGCATTTCCAGCATATTTCTTCCTTTTTGATGTCACATTATTGCCTGTAAGTTGTGTATGATTAAAAATAATGAAAAAATCTAAATGCAAATCACATTTTTCAAACAGCAGTCTGTGAACTCAATCTTGTAGAGCTTCAGAGAGAAGAACATTTGGTCTCCCTGGGTGTAGAGCTGCCCCTGCCTGTCGCACCTGATGTGACAAATTGAAAGACCAAAGCGTGCAAGTACAAGTCTGTAATCTGTCACAGATTTTTATGCAAGCACATTCAGCCATCATACAAATGACTACATTTCAAACTGATAACAGGTAAGAATTTCCTCTACAAGACACATGCATGAAGCTATACATATTGTTCATCTAAAAAAATATTCAAAATGTCCACGGTCAGTCACTGGAAAATGATTCAGACATGATAACAAGTAGATTCCATTTTGTTTGAAGTCTAATCACTGTTATTTTCTCTCTTGCCCACTAATGGATTTGCTGGGGGGAAAGGTAAGAGGAGAGTATTCCTTGTTTATGAACTACTTCATATCCAGCTGGAAACAAACAAAGATGCAGTCATGGGAAAATAAAGAACTCCCTCTTTAAGGTTCTACAAATAAGTTAATTGAGGTTTGCAGCATTAGTTTCGGCATAGGGAAGTTCTCACCGCAGCATTTCAATCTGATTGAAGTCTGAAATTTAACTGGACAATTACAGCCCCATCATTCTTTTCTTTTGCAGTCATTCTGTTGTAGATTTGCTGCTGTGTTTGGGATCATTGTCCGGATGTATGGCATAGTTTTAACCAAGCTTTAGCTTTAGATTCTAGACTGATTGTCTTATGTTTGACTCTCAATGGATGCAAGGTGTCTAGGCCCTGTGACTGAGCATGCTCAAATCATCAGTCCTCCATCACAGTGCTCTAGTTGAAATGAGGTATTTGTGCCATGTTCAGTTTTATTCTAAACACAATGCTGTGCATTCTGACCAAACAGCTACACTTTGACCATGTTTTTCTACTTCAAACACAAGTTTGCAAACTGAAGTAGTCCTGATATTTTCTTTTTTAGAAAGCCAAAGCTTCCCTCAGATCCCTTTTATTAATATTTTAGTTAATTATTCATTTATTGCAATGTAATGAATATTGTAGAGTCAGAGGTGTAGATTTTGTTTTATTTTTGTTTGTTTGTTTTGCAGTGTCTCTGAAGCCCTGTTTTACATGACAAAGTTTCCACAAAAAAAAAAAAAAAAAAGCATTTCTACAACAGTGGAATGAAAACTATCTCTGTGCAGGAGAAAACGAGATAAGACCAGAAACAATATAGTACGCATCCTAGTCCTTTAGTGGGTGGTAAAACTTTGTAACATCTGTGTCTTTGTTGGCAGCAAAAGTGATCTACCAGAAACAGGTTTTGTTTTAACAGCCTAAATAAATTTTATAAATTGCAGCAGCACTTGTGTAATGTGAAGGTCCGCCATTGTTGTTTAGCAGTGTCTGAGTGCACAAGCGCAAGATGGCATGAAAGACATCATCGTTGCCAAAAGATTCCACTTCCAGGCCTTGCCTTGCATCGACAAAAGAGCTCACCCTGGAGGTGCAGTTTTAAAACTCTGTTACCATGGAAACAAGAGGCCAGAACACCACAAAAATCTTTGCGTTTTATTGTCTCAGCATGGTGGTGTAAATGGCCTGAGCATTTCATGGTCTGACCTCGGGTAGAACTTGCTGGGACATCCACCTCTGTCTCAAATATATCCCACTACTGAACAATCCTTCTCCCTGTAGAGGGATGGATTCCAAATTGTTTGGAAACAACCTTATAACCCTTCCCGGACTGATGTATGTTGTTTTCAAATGGCAAAGTACAACCATCTGATCTTCCAAAGCTTTTGATGACTTCAATCAGACCCACAGAAGTTGTGTCCTCCATCTATGGATCCGTTTGGTTTCTTGCTCCAATCATCTGCTTCACCTTCTCTGGATCTCCATGCCCTCTCTAATGTACAGGCTAACATCATTTTAGCTGTTCATATTACCTAAATAATAGAAATCTACATTTTTAGGATCAGAATTCCTGGGCTTGTTTCTTTTCCTGGTCGCTTGATTCTCTTGTGAGATGTGGCAACACTCCAGACAATGTGTCTGAAAGCCAGCTTCAGGTGGGAGGAAACAGACTAGGGATGTAACAATAACTGGTAAAATGGTTAACCGTGATAAAATTACCAACGATTAGTAATACCGTTTCAAATTTTAATTATCATTAAAACCGTGACTGATTACTGTACTCCCAGTTATGCTGCTCACTGACAGTTACAGTTTGCAATGTTTAATTTATGAAAACATGGTGGAAAGTAATGAAGGCAACCACATGGACAGTTCTTTTGAGATTTTTCCCCCTTTAAAAAGGACAAAGTAGACATTTAGACCCATTTTGGATATTTTTAGAGATGCTGAGGGGTATTTGTATAATACCGCGATAAAAATGATAACCGTGATCATTTTGGTCACAATAACCGTGATATGAAGTTTTCACATCGTTACATCCAAAACAGACAGAAGCTGTGTCCAAATACAACCCATTCCCTACATAGGGCCTTACATAGCGATCACACCATTTTGTAGGGGCGTCTGAATGTCCAGAAAGAAAACGCAGTGCACTCAAAAGTATCCACAATATATCTTAAAAACTAGTAGGCTTTGATGGTCCTTAGACAGGTCAATATAGACCACAATGCATTGCGGGCAGGAGTGCTGAATGGCACGAGGAGGAAAACACATCGAACAGTGCAAGAAAAAAAGAAATAAAAACAAAAAAAAGAATAAAATACCATATAAATAAATGAAATATTTTCACATAAAGTTATGAATATGATGTGGAATGGAAGTGTTGGAGTGTATCATGCTGGTTAACCACGAACAGCTGGTAAAGTTAAATAATTTTGTAGAAACAGAAATAAAACTGAAGAATTGGGTTTAGCTGAAGGTTCATCACTGACAAACTTTCAGCATCTACTCAATAAAAGGTAAATTTTCAGACTTTAAATGACAAGCCTACCCTTTTTAAGAAAAAATATTTAAAAACAATATTGAAACAAAACAGAGAACAGAAATATAGCTATGATCAGTTTTTCTTAAATACAGTAAAACATGTGAGCACTATAAGCTAACATTAACTTAGCTTGCTAACTGAGGTGGAGTGGTAACCTAGCAACAGCAGCAGTTAGTAGAACTTAGAAAAGAGCAAACAGATTTGAACTGATTTTAATTGTTAAAGGATGAGGCAGGAGGAGACAAAAGGTGAAATTACCGCTGGATGAAGTAGATTTAGAGACACCAACAAGTGAAAATGTCTCTCTTAAATGAAAATGAGGAAAGCTACAGAATCCTGGATGCTGTTTTCAACCCCCGAGTTCACGTGCACAGATTAGGTTTGTGTCTCTTCATTTTTCTTGTTAGGCTGTTAGTTTACGTTTTATCTTTTTAGCTCGTTTGATGCTAATGATGCTTGACGCTTGATGATGACTGGTCTGTCAGTGTTGTAGCTTAGCTCACTGATTTCCAAACATTTTGAGCCACGAACCCCATGACTAACATTGGCGTTGAGTGGTAACTGAGTGTTTTTTTTTTTTTTTTTTATGATATTAAACATAACTGAAAACTGAAATATGGCTACGTTTTTCACCATAACAGTTAATTCCTAAAACATCTGGGCACAGGTTAGCCATCGTTAACTTAAGCTGTGTCCGAATGTCCACCCTATTCCCTACATAGGGCCCTATATAGGGATGTCTAGAAAGAAAAAAGTAGTGCACTCAAAGTTACCCACAATGCATCTTAAAAACTAGTGAGCTTCGATGGTCCCTAGACGGGACAATATAGACCACAATGCATTGCGGTCAGGAGAGCTGAATGGCGTGAGGTGTTGAACATATCGAGCGGCAGAAAAAAAGGAGAGAAAAAACGACAGAAAAGAGATTAAACACAACATAAGTAAATAAAATACCTTCATTTAAAATTACAGATTTGATTTGGAATTAAATCTTTTCGTGCGTCGTGAGTGCCGCTGTGGTTGCCACGGTGACAGCTGGTGATCACATGATTTGCGGCGGGGAAAAAGTAGTCAGCTTAGTGTCCGAATCACAGGCAGAATGAGGGCACTAGATAGTCTGCTATGTAGTGCAGCCCTATGTAGTGAATGAGGGGTTAGGGAGTAGGGAGGACATTCGGACACAGCCTTAGTTTGCTTATTGAGGGTAGTGTAACCTAGCAACAGCAACAGTTAGTAAGCACTTAGAAAAAGGAGCAAACTGTTTTTAACTGATTTTAACTGCTGAAGGACATGTCAGGAAGAAACGGCAGGGGAAATTACAGCTAGATTAGATAGGCGGAAATGCTGACAGATTTAGAGACGCTAAGAAGAAGAAAATGTCTCTTTTAAAAGGAGTCATCACCCAGAAATCCCACTTTTTCATGTTAAAACATGTGTATTGGAATAGGACCTCAGTTAAAATGTGCCACGCCGGAGGGTGAAAGTGGCTTCGTCTTTGAGTGCGGGCTCTCTCTTCTCACCAGAATCGTCCTCAAGAGCACGCTCGCCAAAGTACGCGATCTGGATTTTTCTCTTTTAATGACGTGATCTAAAGAGGCTGCTAGCTGCTAAGCTAGCCTCTTTAGCACCACCTGAAATCAACTGATTACCTGCCGCAGAGTAGCGTTTAATGACCAGCCTTGTTAGAGAGGAGGACAACAAAGACGACAACGAGGAGGGAAAAAAATCTGCCGTGCTGAGTTGCTTCAGCAGAAATTCAGCAGTGTTTAGTGCTGTAACAGGAGGGACAGCACTACAAGGCACTAGTGGATTATATTTATTCAGTGAAGATGTGCAGTCGGTAAGTGTTGCTGCTTGTGTAACTTATCTTTTGTGTAAGAGACCAGTAAACGATGGTAGACGAACGGTGACAAGCTGCTAATGTAGCTACAAAAGCTAACACAGTTGTTGCTGTTTGAGTAGCTTCACGTCATTAAATTTTCCTCCCACCCAACTATAATTAAAAATTCATTTGAAGATAATTTAAGAAGGATTGTGTATGTAAAACACAATGTTATGACACCTTTAAAAGAAAATGAGGAGCGCCACAGAATCCTGGAGAAAAAAGTAGCTAGATGGGTCTGAAAGCCCAATAACTCTAGCAACAAGTTAGTCAAATTCTTACGTGTGCATCAGTGTAATCACTGTACCAGGAAATTGCCCCTGACAAACCTTCTACACTGGCTCTAATGCAAACTGCAAATGTATTTTTTTGTGATTAATTCATCAGAATCAACAATCCATAAAATAAACACCATCTTTGTTCCATTACATTTGATTTGATTGATCGTAACATCATTTTATTTAATCTGTTTTCCTATCTAACATTTATTTATAGCAATGACACAAGTTTAAGTACATTGTAAACATTTTCTATGAAGTAAAACTAAATTAAAAGTTCAATAAAACAAATGATCTAAAAAAAAAAAAATTCTATGTAACAACTACTAACAGGAACAGCCATCACAGATGATCTATGTCTAATAGTGATTGGACGCACTGAAAGACAAATCCATCCAGATGGTCATCTGTTGTTCTGGATGGAGTTTATCCGCTGGAAATGATATGATGTAAGTCTTGCCACTGACTGTATTTACTACTACAGTAGTTACACACATATATTCCCGTGTTTCCTGCAGATGGCCGTCATTTGTCACGAGTTAAAGAGGAAGCTCTTCATGAATGGAACGACAGTCTGGACCAAAATGATCCAGAAGTTCTGAACATAAAGGAAGAAGAAGAAAAAGAAATCTGGACCATTAAAATGACAGAGCAGACTTTTGGACCGGAGAAAGAATCATTACAACTGACCAAAGTTGTTTTTAAGAATGAAGAAGATACAGATCCTCCAACCGTCAGCTCAGTTAAACAGCTTAAATTAGAGTCAGAAACACAAAAGCAAGGCAGTAGCCCCGGTCCAAATATGAGTGGAAAGATTTCCGCATCATCTGAAACTGAGGTCAGTGATGGGGAGGATGCTAGTTATGAGGAATGGCAGAAACCTTTGTCCGATGCTGAAGCTGAAACTGAAGACAGTGACAGTGGGTATGAGATGAGCAGGGCGCCAGTTCAGAATAAGTTCCTGAAAGTTAAATTGAATTTTAGATTCACAGATGCGAGAATACAACAAACAGAAAGAAAGTCATTGTGATGTTCATGGTAAAAGGGTTACACGGTATGATCATCTTAAAACACACATGAAGGTCCACACAGGAGAGAAATCATTTGGTTGTTTGGGCGGGATTAAAATATCTTAAAACATGCATACAAGTTGACACAGAATAAGAAGTACATAGTTCCAGATGTGTGTGAAAGATTAGCTGTAAATATGAAAAAGAAAAAGAGAAAATAGGGGGAAAAGCTGAGTATTGAGAGGATTTTAAAAGAAACTGTTTCTGCTCTGTTTTGTATTGTTTAATTTTTTTAAATCAATCGTGTGCATTTCACTTTCATTACTGTGCAGTTTAACTAAAGAAATCTTTATTTTAAGATAATACTGAAAGGACATAAAACTTATGGTTTATCCACGAAGGAATTAAAACAACAATTAAAGCAGCAGATATTAGAACAGACATCTGCTATCTAGTGTTGATATCAATTACCATTGGATGGTATTGATGGTATCAATTCTTCAGCCATCAGAGATTCAACATCATCACAAACATTATTTGTACGCTGCTCAAGAAAGAGCTTCAATGCAATTCTGCTATTGTTCTGAAGCTGTTTAACTTAGCACGTCAAGAGTGGCTGTTAAACTTTTGATGCACTTGCAGCAAATTATTCTGTTTCTTCCTCACAGAAACCT
The DNA here is from genome assembly GCA_023101725.1 of Atherinomorus stipes. Taxonomy (NCBI): domain Eukaryota; kingdom Metazoa; phylum Chordata; class Actinopteri; order Atheriniformes; family Atherinidae; genus Atherinomorus; species Atherinomorus stipes. Next base: position 129,913 of record JALJCO010006520.1, on the reverse strand, counting down.
GTTGAATCAGTTATGTAAAGTTGGATTTATTGTTACTATAGTTTTTCAAGAACATAAACTTTTGAATAAAGTAATTCATGAAAATGCTAATAGATGTAGTGTTGTCATCTTTATAAACTCAAATCGGTCACTGTTAAGAAATGAAAGTAGAAAACTTTATGAGGAAATGTTGCAGAAAATTATCACTTTTTTAAATGTAGATACAGTTTCACAAAGAAACATGTTTAAACATCTAAAACAGACAAAAGCAAAACCAGACAAATTCATGAATTGGGGGGGGGATTCAAAATGTAATGCTGCTGATTCCGTTTCGAATAACTTACAAGCTATAGAAATTAACAAAACTAATCTCTCTGGGGGAGTTTTAGCTGATTATAAGAGCTCGAGAAGAAACCCCCCCCCCCCCAATATGACTTTTTTTTAATCTTCTTTGCAGAATTCAACCCATGCTGTATTTCATTTACACAATGTTGGCTGTTACCTTTGTTTTACTTGTGTTTAGGATCTCCTGTTTTTTATGTGGTATAAACTTGTAGTTGCCTTCTTGGCCATGTCACTCTTAATTCTTGAAAAATACATTTCTAATCTCAATGAAGTTTTTATCTGGTTAAGCAAAGTAGAAATAAAGCATGTAGCAAAACTTTATTTTGCAGGATCATTGGTATATTTCCCCTTGGTATTGCATTAACACACACATAAATGCCACAGACCAGCAAACTGTTAACACACCTGTTTTTATAGAGGTGTTGAAACTCGCTGATGATCAATTGGTCAACTGTGTTTAATTAGCAGCACCTGTCCGCTACTTACCCTTTTCATTCCTATAGAAACAGTGACGATGTGGGCTACTTAGTTTTAACCAACTGTTTCTGCACCTTTGTTTTGCTTAGTTTCAGTTTAAGACAATAAAGTAAAAAACTGTATGTGTTTAATAAAAAGAGAGTCACTGGAACCAGCAGATGTATAGCCTTAATCTTGATTTCAGGTTTTTAAGCAAGTGACTTTCAATCTTCTCAACTAAGACTGAGCAGTCTCTTTCCTGTCCCCACTCATGCAAAAAAAAAAAAAAAAAAAACTAGGTCATTTCAAGTGATGCAACATGCCCTTAGAAGATATAGTGCTCTGGGAAGTCTTGGTACAGTAATTTCCAGTTACATTTACACACAACAACAAATGTTTTCAAAGATTGACAGCACTTCTTTACTGACAGTACGACAGTTTATGCTGACGTAAAAACCAGGGTATGTTGCAAAAAATCTTTGCTATTTGATGACGACACAAAGAGGACCTGAAAGTGAATGTTAGCAAGCACTCCTCCCACTGTACTTCCTGAAATGCTTGCATTTGTTTTCACCTTTCACCTCTCTTTATAAGGAAGGAATGTCAAAATTACAGATCCTTGCTCTGAGTAACTGTTTGCGCATTCTCTCGCTGGCATGGGGGGAGAAAAATGTGTCAGTTCCCCAGAGAGCATACGTCTCAGCCTTCAGCTTTCCCCACAAGACCAAAGACTCTCATGTCTTCTATCTTGATCCCAAGCGCAGAAGTTTCCACACTTCCCAGCAATTGACAGAGCTCTTCTGTGATGAAAATCGGCCTCTGAATTAGCTTGTCCAGATCCTCTGTGTGATTTATTAAGACTGCAAGCGTTCCACACATAAAGCATCACCTATAATTACTGTCAACACATCAACAGCTATTCAAAGATACAGTATTAATACGACAAACTGAGTACGAACGTGTTTGTAAGAAATCCTGCTGCTGAATGTATTTGTTATGTCACAATGTTTCCAAATGGGACGCCTCCCTAAAATGCAAACGCTAATTTTGAACAAGGGATCTGTCATAAAGAGATATTTACATCCAGGAAAGTAAAAAACAGTACCCTGGAGAAGTCGTATCACATCACACTTCAGCTTTTCCCTTCAGAGTTTCAATCCCATCCCTGTGGCTATGAAAACTGGCTCAATGAAAAATTTTAAATACATGGACATCCCTGTACTAGAAATCTTTCGGACGTCTTAAGATGCACCCGATTGTTAAAAATACACCAAGAACAATTCTGTTAAACATTAAGAACAGCAAAAACCCTTAAATCAGACCGCTGGTAAATAAAGGATGATATTTGGTCAAAAACTGTAAATATAAGATAATGAGATATCCAATCAGTTTTAGAATTACACCACTAGGTGGCAGCAAATGTCGGTCTGATCATACTGTTCGAATTTTTTTTAATATGCTTGACTTTTTTTTTTATCTATTAAAGGGACATTTTGTCACAATTGCATATCACAAGCAACTCGCTAGTACTTTTCATGCTGCGTTCGCATGAAACCGTCAGACAGACGACAGCCGCTGCATGTAAATGTATAAACAGCCTCTATGTAAAGACGTGGTCTGTTAGTTACAGTGACTTCAACCTAATCTAATTTGTTGTCATGACGATGTCGTATTGTTTTCCTTGACCTATGTTTTACCGTTTTTCTCTCGGCTTCTGTGATTAAAATGACATCTGGTTTGTTGCTGACGGCCGTCTGCCTGACTGCACGTGAACCCAGCATCAGCGTAACGCGCCGTTCCTCCTCACTGCACCGATGTGATTTGAACTGAGCCGACAACTCCGGTGTCTCCAGTGAGTTTCTGTGGTTTCCTACTGTCAGGCTTCTACTGAATGTAAAAATATGGTGACACGACATGGTAGCCAGCACCGAGCCGACCCGTTTGATGTATATATGAATGATACGAACTGCAAATTCAGAGCTTACAGGAGCACTTCAGTTTGTTGATGGGAGTGATTACTGATTAATGGAAAAACACTTGCACGAAATGATCAATTTTTGTGAATAGACAACAGGAGAACTTACACAATATCCCTTTAAGCTCTCCAACACCAAATTAATGAGTGAAATAACACACTAATCCTGTAGAGTTGAAGAGGAAACACAAAGCAAAGGAAATTCAAAACATTTCTTTCAACTGCCCTGATGGGAAATGTGATGCCATCAGCTAACAAAATGGACAAGCCCAACACGCTAACAAATACACAGAAGGAATGCAGACAAACCAGTATTATGGGTTTCACTGAGAAACGCTGCAGGAACCGATTCTGAACTCAAACATGTTTATACGCTGATTTAAACACACACAAGGGAACTCTTAGCAGTTTTCTCAGTGACGCGCCCCCTATCAGCGGCTAAACTAGCATCCATCTTGTATCGTACCTGTACTGTGATTCACTCCAGCCAGTAAAATCCAGTCTTATCTTGACTCTTGGTCTGTCCCTTCCTCTCTTTCTTTTCCTCTCTTCCTCTGCTAATGTTTCCTTGCGTTTCTTTATCGAATTCAACATGATGCACGTTCAAAACACTTGCGGTGTTCATATCTGGTTCATATCCGTTTCCTAGTAAGTGACGCTGTGCACAACCAATAGTCGGCTGCAACATCACAGTTGCGTTCCGGATGGGAATCTTACATACTGCTGTTTCTGAGCGCCAGGACGCGTTTGGGCAGTGATGGCTCGAAAATGCACATTATGAATGTTGGTGTGTCATTAAAACAAGTCAGAAATACATATTTTTAAGGTCTAAAAGTTATGTTGTGTGTCTCTAAGACTGTGCAAGCAGTTGAGACAACAAAGTTAGCGGAAAGCTAAACGGAGCATGGCCTGCAGTGCCTCTTTCATTTGGACATGTGACAGTAAAGAAAAGATCTGTTTATGATAGGGATGTAAATCACTGGTTTGATCACGACACAATATTATATTGATGCAGTGGATTTGTCGATATCTCAAATTCAGTTAAGACATGATTTCAATTCGATTTAGGATCCACTGATCTCTATAAAATGATATGAAACAATATTACAGGTAATAAACAAGGTTATTGTTTTTTCACATAACTGCAAGCTCCTACTTACACTAAAGTACATATGCAGTACAATCTTCCTGTGTCATATCTATCCAATACACAACAATAAACATGTATTTTGTTGTGAAAATGTGTCAGAGTAACTTCAAAATTAAGCCATTTTTATACTAAAAGTGGGTTTGATATCCATTTTTGGCCGATTTTGGGCATTTGGCTTGATTTACAACTGATACACTGATCTATGCCAATACATTAATAATTAATTTTTAAATCCCTAGCACATGATAGACCCAACGGCCTGCAGTTTGTCCGTATCATCTTTCAAGAACCAAGATGAAGACAGCTAGTTCTGGAGCTCCGGAAGATGATTGTCCAGACTGGGATGCTGGGTGTCAAACTCTGGTATGTGGAGAGCTACTGGTTCATGTTAACTTCTTCACCATGACCTATTAATTTCAGTCAGGTGTGTAGGTGGAGGGAAAAAACCTAAACCTGCAGGATAACAGCCGTCAAGGACCGGAGTTTGACACCTGTGCTCTGTAGGAAGCAACAGCGTGTTCAGTTAGGGGCTTTTTCAAGTAGCTACAGGTACAACAGGTCGTTCCAGCTAACTACTATTCCATCAAGGATGATTAATTATTTATTTTTTTTTTAAAAAAAAAAGAAAGATAGAAAGAATAAAAAAAAATTACTACAACTTTAGAATCTCCCCTCAAGCGGTTTAATAAAGTGTTTTTAATGTTATTACATTTTATTTCAAAGAGAGCAACTTCTGCCTGTAGTCTCCCACTTTCTTCTTACCTTGTGCGTTTTTTTCTGCAACACTGGGCCAGAAGCTGTAAAACCATCTGAAAATGTGCAGATGTGAGGTCCGTAAAGGGGAAGGCATCGCTTTAAATCGCTGTGTCCTCCCTCCTCTTGGCTCCCTGTGCTTGTTCACATCTCTGCTGCTCCCATTACAGGATGTGAATTTTCACATAAAATGCAGAAAACCCGCAGCTTCCTGTGGTGGTCTGTGGAGGTGTGATTGTGTTTATTTGTGCCTCAGAATTTAACCACTGTGATGCTGATTTCTTATTGTTCTGCCTTTTTTTTTTTGTCATGGCTGCTGCCACTTGTTCAACAGACGAGGAGGGGCTGAGTTTAAATGCTTTGTTTGTAAACCGACTCCAAATTGTAGCTTTATGCAATTATTCTACTCTTTGCTGCTGTTGCCTCTTTCATTTTCCCCTCAGCCTTATAATAACTATAAGTTACGGTTAAATTTACACCCTTTGCATGCAAATTATCAGTTAAATCTGTCTGTTGATAAATAACAATAGACAGCTGTAATTATCTGTATTTCCTAACCAACAGACCCCACCCACTCTCTCCAACTGACACCCACTGAGTGTACTGGGTTGAGAGATGGATGACCACCCTGCTGTTACAGAGGGTTGCAGATTTAAATTAGTATGTTGAGGTTTGGCAGTGAAAAGCAGATATAACCCGCAAGGAAAACTAGAATCTAGAAAGGATTTTCTCCCACTTCTCTGCAACAAGCCAGTTATGAAAGAGTAATGTTATTAAGTATTAATAATGATGATATTAAATGGGAAATGTTAGGAAGCTTGTTGATAATCGTGAAATACAGTAATGTATTTTATAGGCATTTCACAGTGTAGCAAGTGTTTTTTCTTCATTGCTGCCAGCTGTACATTAAAAGGGAATTTGTTGTTTTTGTGCCCTGAAATGACTTTTTCAACGTTCGGTGTTCAGCTAGTAATACCAGTTACACAGCAATTACACAATCACCACCTCGTGTGGTAGATCTGTGCAGTAAATCAAATCAACATTCAGAACCAATAACTGATGTTATCTTGTTCATGTCAGTTATCTAAATTATTTGTCTTAACCATATTTAATAATATTTATTAAATGACCAAATACAGTTAAGCTGCGTGTGCTCCCTTTCACTTATTTTAATTTGCTCTCACAAAAAGTTTAAGCTAGCTGTGAGGGATAATAAAACCACATTAAAATAATTGCTAACTACTTGTAATAGAGGCAACATGTTCAATTAATCCTGATATTAATTAGAAGTCATATCACCCAGCCCTAGCCATTGGCTTATTCTGTTGATGAAGAACAGCTTTGTTTTTCAGGTTGCTCTTTCGCTGAATGTCAAATTTACCTCTAAAACTTTCCTTGGATATTTACATGTTCTTATTTGTCTTTTTCCCTGAGTCAGACGAGTTATTGCAGTCTGTTTAATCTTCCCTTCAGTTGCTCCTGATTCCAGCAGTGCCAAACCTGTCATTGCTGGTTGATGCAAACTGTATTCCCACAACTAAGCCAGGATATAAGTGTCATCACAGACAGCAGATTTTGAATTTTGGCACAAATTGGATCTGTGACTTACATAAGAAGTGGATGACGACACCCCTTAGTCTGCCTCTTTCGCTTGACCATTGCCATTTTCTTTTTGGGGGGTTTAGAGTAGAGGTGGCTGAAATCTAATTACACAAAAATGTGTAACTTTGTCTCTTTTCACTGTTTCATTATGGAGTTATTTTAAAAAAGGAAAAACCAGACCTTTTCTAAAGAACTAAATCTGACTTTGTGGGATCTATAAACTGGTTCTGCATTTCATGAGAGAAATATACGTTTCTGTATAAATCTATCAGAATGATTTTGGAGCCAGCATCAGGAGGAGGTAGCAGTGCACCATTACTAACTTCCTGTCATTTCTCAGGTGAGGTACAGCCCTACACGCCAATTCCTAACCACCAACGCAGAGCATCTCTGCTGATGATCCAATCCAGCATCAGCCATTTAGAACCACAGTACAATTTGAAACACATACAAATTTACCTGACTCTAACGCAGCTATGTCTGTCTTTCATTTGCAACCCACATACTCCCTTGCAAGAATCAGAAAATGGTGTTCGTGTTTCACCAGGCTGTGCTGGAGGGCGTTATTAGGTACAGCATGTCAGCATGGTACAGCAATCTCTCTGCACAGGCAAAATCTAAGCCGCTGCACTTGGTACAGAGTGCCATGAAAGTAATGGGGAGGACTGAAAACCTCCCTTTCAAATCCATTCATGAGCAGCCTGTGCTCAGACAGTCATGGGGAGTTTTTGTTGGACTCATGCTACATCCTTTGTCCTGAGTCATTACCTTCTGGTAGATGGTCTCAGAATGCAAAGTGAACCATTTTGAAAATTCCCCCATTACCTTTAAGTGTCCCCATCTTGATGTTGATTTTGAATAATTCTGAATAATGTCTAGGAGTGTGACAAAATATCGATACACTGAAATATCGCGATATTTTATGCTGCGATATATCGATATAAAAAAATGCGGCATCAATCATTTTCACTAACAAAATCTTGCAAGATTTCATCGTTCTGTTACAAAATCTCGCAAGATTTTGATGTTCTATGTGCAGCGGAGTCTATAAAAGTCCCTTCTTTACACTGATATTTATGAGCAATCTGCAGGTTCAGGTTAAACTTTACACACGGTGAAAAGTACAAGTTAAAATTTGTGGCCAGGTTTTCGTAGACCACCCTGTTGTTTGGCATCATAATGCACTGACTGAAATGTTTATTTTTCATAATATGCATTTTCATATTTTCATATACCACTTTGTTTTACTGTTTTAATAATTTCACATGAATTCATGTATATTTATACTATTCCAGCTTAGCTGTGATAATGTTTTCAAAAGCTCTTTTCAGGGGGACGATTGTAAATGGTTTGATTATGAGATACAAGTGGCAAAGAAACCTGTCCAAGTTTAATAAATGGGACATGGATAAATTGAATTTCACTGATTTTGACTCAATTTTTTGTGTCAGTCATCTGACCTATGTACATAGGTGCAACTTAGAATATTGCAATATATCTCAGCGTCACAGCATCACAATATTGTATCATATCGTGACTTAAGTATCATGATATGTATCGTGAAGAATTTGCCAGCGCCCACCCCTAATAATGTCTTGATCGACTCTGCAACATCCCTACAAGGGCTGAGTGGGTCCTGCAATAGCATCATGCTTTTCATTCTTTTATTTTTGAAGTTTTTTTTCTTTCCAAATGGGTATTGTCCAATGCACTGTATGTGTGCATTCTGCTGTGAGGTTGGATGGTTGTGTTGCAAACCGTAGCAGCCTCATGTTTGTTTTGTAAAGGCAGCTAATACAGTACAACAGTACACAAGTCCAAAGCAAATTTGGGGACAATGAAGTGTATCGTATTGTATCATGCTGAATCATATCGTATTGTAATCCTAACCAACAATCACAGCAGAGCATCCCTCCTGATCAGGGCCGTTGCAACAAGGCAAGCAAACCAAGCAATTGCCTGGGGCCCCAAGCTGGACTGGGGCCCCAAGACACCATGGCTTTAACCGGGCAACACTCAAGCAGTTACAGAGACCCCAAGCTGCTTCAAAACCACTTTTCTTTCTTATTTTAGACACTAGCTACACTATACTGTTGGAATTTTTAAGATTGGACATGCAGAGGTTGAAAATCCCACTTTAAGCTTTTCACGCTGAGATATTGCGATTGGGGAAAGAAAACTTCTGCTTCACAAGGGAGACCCAAAACTGCTTCCAAACCATATTACTTTCTTATTTTAGTCACGAACTACCTCATACAGTTGGAATTTTTAAGATTGGACATGCAGAGGTTGAAAATCCCATTTTTAAGCTTTTCTTGTTGAGATATTGCGATCCACCTGCGACTGACAGTAGCTAGCCAGCGGTGGAGGGTCAGTGATGGGGCCCATTTGGACACGTGTCCATTCCCATTACATGGTTTCCATCAGAGTGTGTTCACCCTGCTATGACCGACCATTTAATAAAAAGTAATCCTATATTTTTTTTTAATATGGTATGGGGGTGGTTGCGTCCTTTTTTTTCTCAAATTTTTAAAATGTAAAAAATACTATGTTTGCAGCATTCTTTTTTTTTTGGGGGGGGGGGGGCCTTCAAGTCCATTTTGCTTGGGGCCCCATAATTCCTTGAAACAGCCCTGCTCCTGATAATCCAATCCAGTATCACCCATTTAAAAAAATAAAAATAAAAAAAACTTAATTTAAGATACATAAAGTTTTCATGGCTTTGTGATGGTTATGCTAATCTTTTCTATACAGTCTATTCCTTATACTCCAATCCCTGACTTCCTACCACAGCAGAGCATCCCTCCTGATGATCCAATCTAGCATCACCCATCAAAAACAATAAAATAAAAAGAAATGCATCAATATTTACCTGGGTCTAGATGGGGTCAGCCAGTTTTGTGTGAATTTGTTTAACAGGGATTTGAAAGCAATTAACTTTAATTGGTTTTATGGATACTTTGCAATACAAGCAACAAAAAAGCCAAGTAAAAAATAACACATATTTTGCTATAATTCACAAGTCAGGACTGATCCTCATTGTCACATCTTTCATGCTATTTTCTGCTTCAACAATTTGGTATTGAAAATTCCTCTAAACAAATGCCCTGTCAACATTAGTGTATATTTGGTGGTAGCTGCAGCATAAAGTGTGGATTTGCAATACAGCTTGTTGTAATTAAAAGTCAATCAGCCATTTGGTTTGTTTGCAAAGTAGAAGCCAGTGTGCGCAGACAAAATGGATTGAAATTTCACTCTTAGGCTAACTTTACTCAAATGACATTACCACAGAAAATTAGAGAAACTAGAATCATAACAACACAGAGACTGTTTAATCAGTGGATAAGAGAAGCAGAAGAAATTAAATGTAAAATAACATTAACATTTCATGTAATTCAACATTACTGAGGAGTGGCTGAATAAATCTCTGTATTATTACATGTATTTTAGTCTCTGGAGGTGTGACCATTAAAACTGACTAGCACTTGGGAGTGGGCGATATGACCGCCAAAAGATCCCCTTCCAAGGGAGAATCATGATCCACAATGTGAGTCACAATTCTCTCTTAGAGTTTATTTGAAGTTATATGACCATGTGATTAGTTGTGCACCGTTGCTTAGATACAAAGTCTCCGACTTCAGCTCAAGGCTAAAAGCTTAACTCACAAATCTCTGTATCCTGCGTTAGCTTAGAGTTCAGTGTGAAAAGTCTGACTGAAAGAGGTGAATCATGTCTCTGCATCTATGACGTGTCTTTGAGGATGTTGGTGAGCTCTTTGCTTTTCTTTCTCTGCCACGCTTGTGTCTGATAAGGAAAGTTGCACCTGCAAAATGTGAGATGCATCCAGTGAGTCTGATCTAAACTGTCAACAAATGAAGCTTACACGCAGTCTATGTAGAGACAGACTGGACATTAGCAACATTTATTAATGACTAGAATGGCTCTTTTTCTCCAGATCATGTTCCAAAACAAAATTTTCCACCATATAAGATTATTAGATAATCCATCACAAGTACAAATAAATCCTATCAGGTTAAATATTCCAGCATTATCACAGTAAAAAAGAACAAATGCAGCAGAGCTCAAGATTAAGGGTGTGAAAAGACATCGATCGTCATTGATTCATTGATTTTGACGCTTAACAGTCCAGTTGCATTGATCCAACCAAAAAATATTGATTTAATTATTAGTATAGTAATCATTTTAGTATACAATCAAGAAAGTACATGTGGAATTTTTTACATCTGCTTTGATCTAACAACTAAAATGTGGAACAACCTATTTTTGCGAAGAAAACAGATTTTTTTCATGTAAATGTATGTCAATGTAAATTATTATTATTATTATTATTATACAATCTCACATAGCGAGTACAAATAAATGCATGTACTCACTATAAATCCTCACTATTAAATGCAATAAAAGTATTACAGTCTCTTTGGCCTCACACATGTTTGCCTAAAGGTTTAATAGAAATAGGGGGGGGGGGACCGACAGAGAGCAAAAGCTCATGGTCTGTGTCGGATATGTGATGGTCAGTCGATATCCTGAGCTCGTCTCAGAACAGATTGCTCATAAACTAGCTGGAGGGGATGAGCTCGCCAACTTTTTAGTAGTACTGTGAGATTGGCAAACTGCTCTGACATCCCTTATCTGAATAAGCTCTCTAACACAGCCCATTTTACAGCCTAGTAAAACAAAATTGTAATCCTTTGATCCACACCATACACCCACTATGTAAAAAACGTACCCTCTGTTGTAGGCAGGACCACAAACCTTTAACATGAACCCTTCTGCAGAGGGTGTTGAAATATTTCTGTATCTAAATGGGTACTGAAATATTTATAACAGCACACCTAATCAATGCATGCACCACTGATATAGTATCTAAACCATCTCCTTAGTTTGGGCCACAGCGAGGATGAGATGGTTGACTACTGCATAAAGTTTTCTATCTCAGAGAAATCAGCCGATGGGCTTGTTTTTTAGCAGCTGGCTGAAGATAGTAAGCAGATAGATAAAAGACAAAATTCCTGGGGTGAGTATCTGTGCAATGGTTTGTGTTGTTATAGAAATAAACTAGAGGCCTGACAACCCTGTGAGGTCCCCATACTGACAGATCCGGATTCTGAGAAGCTAACTGCTGCCGTGTCTTCGATCAGATCTTTGTAAAATCGGTGGCGTATCTCTTTAATCAACTGACCTTTGCCAATCACAAAAAAGACCCGCAGCAGCTTTTTACTTGCAGTGCATTGCAAGTAATGTGCTTGCAGATCAGGTCAGCAGAGTCTTCCTCACTAAAACAACACATTAGCATGATAAAGCAGAGCAGAACAAGAGTACAACACTGTAACAACTGTTTCTGATCAAAGTTGGACTATTCACTAGAGACACAGATGTAATGTGGGGAAGTTAAAGCTCATGTTTCAGTCAGATTGAAATCCCCATCTATGATGTCATCCCAGGCAGAGGTGATCCAGAAGGGAGGGCAATATATGCTACATATGGCAATTGAGTTTAAGCAGTTTTCCAGTTGTATTTAAAGGATATACCCCACTGCTTTGCATTGGTAGTGTTCTCTAACTTAATGTTGTCGTTACAGTTGATGTCTTACGAGCAGATCATGGAAAACTTACACCCTGCGTTTCTATGGCATTGCAACAACTTCATCTGTTTGTGCTGTGCTTTGTAACCCAATACACATATCTGGCTGATGGCAAGCAGCACAAAGCAAAGGGTTTGAAGTTTTGTTTCTAAGTTTAAGTTGAAATCATGAACTCCCACAGCTCTCTTTGCAGCTGCTTAAGTATGCGGATGTGTGTAAGTAGGTGTATGTAGGCGTTGTATGTGCTAATGCACATTGTAAGTGGGTGAATGCATAGTGTGCTGTGTTTATAGGGTCTCCAGTCAGTAACTCAGCAATTCAAAGGTTAAGACACGCTCAAGCCAGATAATAAAAACCAATCAAAGGCAGCGCCTATGTGTAGGAAGCAAGCTAGAATTTTTTTTTTTCAGGGGTATGATGTCATCGTATCTGGCTCTAACTCTCCTAACTACCAGGAATCAAATCTGAGCAAAACAATGAGTGCGGAGAAGGAAAGAGGAAACTTGGCGTGTGTTAGAGCAGCTTGAGTACAGCTGGGAGAGGGGTCATGTCCACCGAGAGAGATTGAAACAGGCTATTTCTGGGCCTGCCCCCCTGTCCCCTCATTCCCATACAATCATGCATCATCCACACCCTTCACTATCACTCATCCATCTCAGTCACAGCAGGACTCAGTTGTGCAGTTCCCCCCCATTAAGACTTTGAATTCATGCTTTCATTTGTGCCCCTTGACGGATGGGTGACGAGAGGAGGGTGGGAGTCTCAGACTGAGCTATCACAGAGAAATTGCGGAAGAAAATGGCTGCATTGGTTGTTGTTCCTTGATTTTTCTTGTGGGCTGACATGAGTGTGCTCAGCCTGCTGCAGGATGAGAAGTACAAGCATAATCTGAGCTGTATTAGCATGCTAGGTTAGCCCAAATCTCAGCTCATCCAATACAAGCCTTTTTTAAAAAAAACAAACTTCATCAAATTGCTCACACTTAAGACAGCAAACTTTAGCCTTCACTGACTTCCCTAAAAGCAGTACTTTCAGATATTGTGCAACACATGATAGCAGTTGTTTCATTTTGCTTGTGTGGGCCAGAACAACTGCCCAATCAAATTCTTGCCAGCACCCTTTCCCTGAACTATACTTCTCACTCATCACGGTAATGGCGAGGGGGATGGGCAGAGCAGGTGGTAGCCCACGAACACATCTACAATCTAAAGTAAGAAATTAGGATACATATTATGCCTCTCGTTTATTCAGTAGAAACAAGTCCTTTCTTTAAATACAGCAGCGTGCATTGCAAACATGCTCCTCTTCATCGGGGTCAAAAGAAACATGGTGGAAGACAAAGTACAGGAAAAATATTTGCTTGCACATCCTTCTTTTCCTCTCCGTGCTCCCAGTAAATCTTTGCCACGGTTCAGTCTGTCCAATATATCACATGTAACTCCAAGAAGATCGAGGCCAAATTTTAAATGCGAAGTGTGTTTTTCCTTATAAGTAATATTCTTTCACAGCAGAGGTCACAGCACAGATTCACTTCTCAAAGCAGCTGATTACAAAGGAAATTGCTTTCTGGAGAACAGTGTTTTTGTCTTTGCAGCATTCTGGTGTTAAGTGCTAAAAGCAATAGGGGAACTCTGTCTTTTGAAATCATCTGGCGTATATCTCAAATGCATATCCAGCTCTACAAATTACCGCTGCCTAATTCTTATCTTCAGAGGCAATTTTATGTTCTAAAGATACAGAATGTATAGAGTCTACAACACAGGGGTTATTTGCCTGCATCAGTTATCGCAGAAAACATCTGGACCTAATAAGCAGCGAGACGCTCAGCACCTGTTATTTTCAGCAGGTTGGAACCTCCTCTGAGGCATGAAGGACAAACAGCCGGGCTCCTCTACAACTCAGCCGTTTTGTGTTTGAAGGATAAGAGGGTTCAGCTATGACCTCTATATGAGAGGGGTCACTGAGCTGCATGAGCATCTTTCTCTTGTCGCCAGGTTTGAGTGACACTCCAGTGCAATTATTACTTTGGACGTATGCCTGCGAGTCCTCTGCACCACAGAACTTGCACAACTCTCTCTTTTTTTGAAAGGGTATAAAATGGCCACCCTGCATCTTTTCCCTCAGAAACATGAGGCAGCTTTTGTATCGGCATACTGTAAATACTGCAACCTTGAAGTGAAATTGCTTGACGTCTTGGAAGCCTGATGATTGTCACAAAGCAACATCCACCATGTGCTGAATGGCATCTCTCTCTTACAGCCTGCAAACACCTTCTGCTTGTGATTTCGATGGCTTATCAACAGCAAAAAGGCAAACAAGAATCTTATAGACTTGAATGTAACATCTGACAGCTGCAGCATGTAGCATAGGAGGACGGTTAAGTGCAGTGTTTATGATTACTGCCTGATTAATATGGACGGCAATTATTTCTAAGAGGCTAAATTAAGACAAAATAAATGTCAAATCTCTTCCACCGAAGCATCATTTCTTCAGCTGGCTGATGAGCAAAAGTACTTCTCTGATGTACAGAGCTGTGCAACAGTCTTGAGCCACCACTTATTTCTCTCTTTTCTGTCAAGAAAACAGGAAATATATACAGTGATTTACTACAATATGGGCAAATATAAATGGAAAAACACCACATAAGTAGTGTAGTAGAGCTCAATACCTTTAAGAAGTTAGAGGGTCAGTATTTGATTTGAGCAATTTAATTGTTTGATACAATCTAAACCCTCTTAAAATTCAGGAACTGCTCTCCAGATTTCCTGAAGGACTTTCCAAAGCTCTTCTTGGGATGTTTCTGCTTTTTTTCCCCCTTCTCTTTGTCAGGATGATCCCACATTGCTTTGATATTGAGGTCTGGGCTCTGAGGAGGATCCATCCCTCCATTAGACCTGTTGCAACGGATTTTCAGTCCAGTTCTTGTGTCAGGTGGCATATCTCAGCCTTTTCTCAACGTTTCCTTCCCTTAAATGATAAGTCAATTTTTTTTTTCAACCTGGACCTTATTTCTAGCAGTATATATGTGCATTTACTCATCAGTCAAGTTTCTGCATCACTTTGGGTCCTTCAGAAGATATCACGTTGAGTCGCCCTTCAGTGTGCATCCAGTAATGATGGCGAAGACGGGGCAAGAAGGAATTATCTGCAGCAAAACTCCTTTATTTTCACCAATACTTTAAGTAGAATGAACGAGAACTATTGTCCTGTGAGTCCAGATTTAGCTTTCCGTTAGTTATCAGGGTGTTCTAAACACTTTTCGGGGCCACGCGTTCACAATGCGCACTTCTGTAGTACAGCTGAGAGCAGCTCGCTACCCAGACAACAACAAAAACACCATTTGTGAAACTCTGAATTCACGGGACAACAGTACTCATTTGTTCATTCATTCTACTTAAAGCATTGATGAAATCAAGGAGTTTTACCGCAGATAATGTCTTATATAGTGGCTGCCCAGTCTCCGCCATTTTACAGGATGTCCACCGAAGGGCGGCTCAACGTGATATCTTCCAAAGAACTCAAAGTGATGCAGAAACATTACCAGTGAGTAAATGCACGTATATACTCCTAGAAATAAGGTCCAGGTTGAATAAAACAAAACTTATCCTTTAACAATGGCTTCTAGACAGCCACCCTTCTGTAGACACCGTTGCTGGTGAAGTCTTGTGTCCGCTAACTGTTGAATTTCTCACTATTTCCCTTTCAGATCTGGTTTATCTGCTGTCATTTAGGTCTGACACTTGTTTTGTCCCCCACCCATCCAGTTTCTTCATTTATCTTCATGACTCGTGACACATCATGCTGAGATAGACCAGGTTTTTAGCTAACAGCTCTTTTGGGAGTTACCTTGTTGAGAAAAATAGCATTTTTTGCCTGTAAACTGTTATTGTTGGCATTTTTCTTAGATGAAACTAAAGAAATGGGGACAAAATATAAAAGGTTGGCAATAAAAATATAGAATTTCAAATGGGGTCTTTGCTCATTTTTGTGCACAAAAATTCATCTGTTGAGTGAGGTCTCTTATTCATGCTTGAATGGTTCATAATTCTTCTAAAAATGGGTGAAAAAGCAACCGTTTTCCAAGAATGACAAGAAAATCTTTGAAAGACGCACAGAAAGCCCGAAGACCACTTTAAAATATAAAAGAAAGTCTGACTGCTTGAAAGCAAAATATATAGCAATGAGGAGTGGCTCAACACTTTTATACAATACAGTTTTTCAGCCTTTTGAGCCATCAGCTTGATTTACAGAGCGCTCATTCTTACCTGGGTAAAAGTCTTTGGATTTGGACAGCTTAATGGTGGCACCCGTCTCTTTCTGCAGTTGGACGATGGTCTGGCCACCCTTGCCAATTATAGAGCCGGCTGCATAGCTGGGGATCAGCACCTTCAGGAAGTACTCACCCTCCTCTGGGGAAGAGACACACAAAGTGGGAAAAGGCCACATCATGTACAGCAGCTCCGCACATTGTCATGTAGTTCATCTAAGTACCCAACCCCCCCCAAATACTCTCAACAAGCAAAAAGACCCTAACGGGAATACATCGCTCTGACATGCATCTATATTCCTCTGGTGGAGGGAAGGTGTTTGCTCGGAGATTGAACAGTTTGAGCTGGAGTTTGTGTCGCTTTCAGTGCATTCACATTCTGTTAGAGATCTGTGGCATGTTCTGTGTCCTGTCCCAGATTTCTTGTGGAGTAAATGATGACCTCCTTTCCAGTTTGCAGAGGTCTAATTTTAACCATTTTCAAGGAGTTTTAGCAACCTCAGAATAAATACCCAGCTGAGCTCAATGTTAGTAATCCTCCTTTACACATAAATCAAAGGAAATTAAAATGAATCCGAGTGTAAAAACATATCCTGGGAAGCAGAGTTACACTCAGAGAACAAGACGCAAACACACAAACTCATAATCCAATCAGTTCATAGATGCCAACGCAAAATTATCCTTTGTAATTAACCGTGTGGAGAACATATGGGAACCAATCCTGCAGATTTGCTCGAAGGATATACTGCCAAAATGGTCTAATTTTGGAAGGGGCTTCTGTGGTTTAGAGTGGCTTGTAGCAGTCAGTTAATGACAGCATGAGAGTTTGAAGAAACGTCGTTCCTTCTTCCTCAATTAGGAATTAATCAACACCAAAGTGGGTAAAGAGTCTGTCCAAGAAAAGCCTGATCAGGCTGAGTGCGCAATCTAAGAAAAAGCAATCAACCACATATGGAGTTGAACCAAGAAGTAATTAAATAACCTGCCAACGACACATGAAAATCTTATATTTATGGATATGTGGCGGATGGGGGTCACCCAACGAATCAATGAATTCCAAATACCATCTTGATGAAGTCGCGTAAACACTTTATACAGGTGCACACTTGCACTGAAGCACTGATACCAATAATCTCCTCTGCATGCTGATTTGGATGCAATGACGTCATGTTCGATTCCTTTCAGCTGCCAAAAGGGTGACGTCAGTGGAGCGAGCAGAGATGTAACAAGCCGCTGTCCACCTTTACATGACGAGATTCCTTTCGCGGTTTCCTGAGTGCGGCATGAGACAGATTTTCGATGTCAGGCGCCGCAGCCGCGGGGGTCTGTCACCGTGTCACCACGTTTTTATGCCTTGTGGAGGATGTCAAGTGCTTGACCGGTGTGGTGGAGACAGAGGATGGAGGGATGGAGGTGGGCTGAGACCAACCTGTTGCCACAGTAATGCACTCATTAGATTCAGATGTGAATGAACATGGCACTGTGACATAAGGGAATTTCACAGCCCACATGTTAGCTCTTCTGCTTATTGCATTAATATGCCTCTCATGTTCCATTCAGACATTGGCTTGTTTTTTGTGCATATCACCCATAACCAATGGCTCTGACAAATATGCATCTACTGTTGATGCAATTTCACTTTAGAGCTGGAATAACTTGCTGAGATAATCCAAAACCCCTGAGTGTATTATTCCCACATTTACATGACATCAACTAAAGCTGATGAACATGTCAGATTCTGTTCATTTCTTTTAGAAACAGGAAAACAATCTCTGCACTCTTTATTTCCTGCTTTAATCATTTTTAGATATTCAGATTCTTGCTAATAATTGCAGTTCGTTCTGCTTTTCCCACAATGTAAAAACATAAAATGACCTTGGTGGAAAAAGCAGCAATCATTCGCGGTCGCTGAAAAAGCTTTTGAGCCCTCACTTCTTTCGCCATGTATCTGATACTGTAGCCACACAATGAAATTCATTTGGTGCTGATTACAGGATCCCAATAAACCAACGACCTGTTGTTGGCAGACAAGCCCAAACCCACTGCGTAACTTTCTGCTCATCTTCAGCCAGAGTAAAACCAGCAGGGGAAGAAGCCGCTAAGGTTCCCTCCATCGCCCTCACAGCCACGTTTGCTGTCATTAGTCAATAATTAATTCTGTCCTAGTGTCTGAGATCACAGTAACAGGTTTTAATGGCGTCATGTGGTAGAGTAAACATGGCAATCTGTCGCCAGGGAACGGGAGCAGTGGGGCACATTGGGAAGCTGAGCCAGTGGGGTGTTAGTTCAAACCCTTGCTTCCAATACTGGAAGGATGGCTTGGAGGAGAGACACGGTCTCTGAGCCAAATGTGTTTAGTTAAGTCACTCGAGGGGGGTGGGTCAGGAGGAAATGCCTTGTGACCGTCCTCCCTCCTTCTCACAACCCTTCCAAGTACCCATTCTGCATTTCAATGGACTAACCTGCTCCTGTCAGGGAGCAAGGACGATGGAGCGAAAATGAGCGATAATGAACAAATGGCCTTAAGACGCATGAAACTGCACTCAGGTCTAGCATGATGGATAAATTCAACAAGTCAGACAAAAAGAGTTTTGAAGCTTACCCATTCTGAGATCTGCTGCTTCTCAAGTCCTCTGTCAGATCGCCATCAATGCCGGGGCACAATCTCTAAAAGGGATCTTAACATTAGCCCAGGCATAGGTGCAATGGTAGTGTTGAGGAATGCGGCCAGTCGACCTTTTTCACCGAGGTCTTATTCATCAGTGAGTGCAGAAAAAGAGATTTCACCGCAGCATCCGAGCCATGCCTGCAGCTGGCCAGAGCCTCAATTGTCTGAGAAAATGCTAATGCAGGCTCTCAGTGTTTTCAGTGAAAGACGGCACGCATTGTTCAAGCCTGCATCGGTTTGAAGGGGGGGGGGGTCTTCCCTGCCGCATCACCCTTTTCACTGCTCTCATCCATATTCATCGAGTGGCCTGTCCGTCTGCAGCAGCGCGCAGGACTGACGCCTCTCTGGGCCAATGGGTGGCCTCCTCTCTCCAGCACGTCATGTCCCCACCCCCTCGAAGCCGGTCCCAAAAAATTGAATTTTCTCTCCTACTCCGCCTCTTTTGACGCAGCACTATAAAGTACGGCAGGCCATTCACTCACTCTTTTTAGTGAAAAGTGACAAAGGTGAAGTGGCTGAGGGGAGCGGGCTCGGGCGCCGAGCGGGGAGGCTTGTGGAGTGACCTTCAGCAGCGGCTGAAGAGGTGCACGGATAACACAAGCAGATGATGAAGGAGGTGGAGGAGGAGTGATCTGAGACAGCGTGCCTTACGCCACCCATCCTCCTTTCCTCCTCCTCTCCCCACACCCCCAATCCCTTAGACGGCCATGTTTGAGAGGGCGGAGGGGCTCATCAACCATTGCAAATGGCAGTGCCGCAGAATGGTGGAGGGGGGTGATGAAGCCAATCACTACGCCTATAAATCTTACACCGAGAGGTATCTTAAGTGACTGAATGTGTGTAAAAACTGCAAAGCACTTGTACGCTAAGTGTGGACGCTGGAGGAGGAGGAGGGGGGGGGGGGGGGGTCCAGATACATTTAATAGTACTTACCAGGGAACCTGTAAAAAAAAAAAAAAAAATTAACTCCCTTTTTTCTTGTTCCCTATTAGTTTCATCCACAAATCAAACCTTAACATCGCGGCCCAAATTTGGTTTTTGAAGCAAATACCTTCCAGAAAATTCTAACAGTCTCATTCAGCTGAGAAGTGCTCTACTATAGACACAGCTTCCCTGTGGACTCCACTCTCTCTCTTTCTCTCTCAGGGTCTATCTATCTCTCCTTTTCCCTCCGCTTTGCTCTGTCTTCATTTCTTTCGCTCCCTCTTTCTCTCTTTCACTGCCACCTGGCAAATTCACAGTCCACTCACGTCACATAGCTCTGCAAGGGCACCTGTGTCCTTCCCACCAAAAAAATCGAAAAAAAAAAAAAAAATCAGAAAACACAGCTCACATTCCTGTGCCAGCCTTTCCATTAGCAACATAACAAGATCATACCTAATCCCCGAGCACACAACCTTTTTTGGAAGGCGCATGCTTGCCAGCAACGCCGGCTCAGCGTATGAGTAACTAGAAAGAAAAAAAGAAATTAAATGAAAGATGTTCATTTTGTGAGGAGAAGGGCAGCGCTGATAAAAGAGGAGTAATTTCCCTCATTCAGTGTCCGCGGCTCCTAGTGCACATCGAGGGGCTCGGCTTTTGAAAGAGCACAGGCTTTCTTCTCTTTGTTGTAACTGCCAGTCATGTTAATGATCAGTTCGGTAGGAATAACGTGATCAATATCAGACGTAGTCAAGGGGCTGGTGATTACAGGGATGGCTGAGGATTATCAGGCTGTCTAACACTACTGCCAGACAGGCTGTAGGCTAACCCGGTTGCATAAATTATAAGAAAACATATTACATCAGGTCAAAATACCTTTTTAATTAATTTGATATAGGCAGTGATAAATGGTTTAATTTAGCTGTATATACAGAAATACTTCCTTTAGACAAAAAAACACTAAAACAGTAGAATTTGAAAGGCAATAAAAGGCCTTTAAGCTGTTTATAGTGATGTCAGTGGCCATGTATGGGTGTAACTTGATTGCACTGTTAAGCTCAAGCTTCGTATTAAATGCAATTTTTTTTCGTAATTGTATAAATTTAAAGCTCAAACATATGTTTACTCCTCCTTACTGTAGGCCAATTCTTTGATGATATTTCATAGGTCATTTTTCACATTTTGAAGTGAATTAAACAGCTAAACACAGCATCTCTCCATCCATTTTCTGTACTCGCCTCCCTGACAGGCTGCTGGAGACACAGGCAATATTTTACATAGTCAATGAAGAGTATGCTTCTTCTTTTTCTAGAGAAGAAATCAGGGCTGTTTGGGGGAATATTAGCAATTATTTAAGGCAGCGTTGTCCCTGACAGTGACGGCTGCTTCTGGGTCAAACATACTGGTTTTTATGGAGATGTTCCTGCTCCGGTCCTCCCTGGATGCTCTCCGCGATACAAACACATGCATGCCGAGTTGATGGGCAATTCTAAAACAGTACTAAGTGTGAGCGTGCATGGTTGCCTGTCTTCACGTGTGTTTGCCCTGTGATTGACTGGTAAACAGTTCAGGGTGTACATGCCTCTCCGCTCATAACCCCCGCAGTGTCAGGCAGGCTTCTCTGAACATGATGAAGAGCTTATAGATGCATTGATCTCCTCATTGTTTTCTGTGATTAAATGATCAGCTATTCAGCAGATAAGATCATGTTTAGGAAGCAATTTGCTGGAAACAAGGCACTCTCTTCAGAAATCCGCACAGAGTCAATACTGCAGCTGCAGATTTGGAAGTTTTGATGGAAAGAAGAAGAAAAAGTCCGTTTTCTGTTTGAATTTAGGTTTTCAGCATTTGTGAATTTGCTCCAAATGTAATCTCACACCATCTAAGATTCATATCTCCCCGGATATTGGATGGGAAAATCCCAGTGAAGTGTCTGTGTAACAGATAAGTGGTGAAAACTCTCCAATACACAAGAACACCATGTGATCTCCCGGATCTGTAGTGGTTTTACAGGCGTTAATGGAAGACATATGAGGTTTGAGCGTGTTCTAAAATACTGTCTGGTGGTACGAGGATCCCTTTGTGCCTTACCGAAAATTCATTTCTGAGGCGCAGTGAGGTGCAGCAGAGATTCGCTCATGCTGTCAGAAATAGGATATAATGCCGCTGTCACTGAATGGGTGGGTGTCTGCAACACGGAGACAGAAATTTCAGCAACATCTGGTGAAGGAACTGCCTATTCTCTGCAGACATCTAATTAACATTAAGTTGTTGAGAGAGTGTTCCCAGTGAGCTGCAGACCATAACAGTCACAAGCTGAAATAAGACGTACAGTAGCTGGAATCAGCCATCATCCTCTCTGCTGCTGTCCGACATCTTACTGACAAATAAGAAAGCATTTGTTCATGCAGCTGCTCAGAATCTTTATTTGTAATTATGCACCTCTATTCTCACGTTTCCTTTATGTTATATGAAGATATTTTCCTTCTGTAATTACACTTTTTAAAAAATACAAAAACAAACAAACAGCACATTAAATACCAATTAAAAACCTATAATAGCTCTACAGGTTTTTAATTGGGATTCTGGTGTTTCAGAACTGTTATTCCAACATAACACGGAGGTAATGAGAAGCATCATAACAGCCATGAAGAAAATACCAAACAGATGCTGAGATTTGCCTCACTGTGCAACCTATAAATAACCCGAGTTGGATAAGGATCTAAGCTACAAGTGGTGGTGATTGTGCACCCTTAGGGGTTGTATGAATTTTCACCTGTTGGGTTTTCTGCTGAGCTTATCATAAAACGTGTACTTTACATTTTACAGTGTAAGTCTGCATTAGTTTGCTCCAAAATCTCAGATCCCGCATGCAAACATTTTCACAACATGTACAAACTGTGATATTTCACCCCCATCATTACCTGAAATATTCACATATAAGCTTATTTTGATATTTAATGGAATAAAGCTGAATGTTACTGTTTCAGTATAAAACTGGGCCTTTAAAGTGGCATGATGTACAGCCACAAGATGTTTGCTCAAATGTTTCACTGATGGGGGAAGGGTTAAAGACTGCAATCTCTACTGTTTCTGCTCCTGCTATCCATCAACAAAAGCTTCCCTCCTCCCCTGTAACTCAGACAAAAATGTATTTGGCTGATGGGAGGATGAGTCTGCAGGAGTAAGAAACTCTGATTAAGAATAAAAACCGTCACTTTCTCCACTTCACAGCATACCTCCAGCTCCAGATGTGGAGCAGAGAGGTAATTGGGTTCAAATTCAAAACTGACCTGAGGAGGCCGTTCACTCAGACTGCCAGCCCTCCCTGCTGGGATCTGCAGCATGAGAAGTAACCAGAAACACGGTGAGTCTTCCCAAGTGCCAAGCGCACAGGTGCTGCATGAAAGAGGCAACACTCGCTTTAAATCGTTCTTCTGCTGTTCAGTCTGAGGACACCGAGCCTCCATGCAGAGACTGGAACAACAGCTTTTGGCCTCATGAGGAGGAGACGCAGCGGAGGAGCTGCTTCTTGTGTTTCACTCTTACCTCCAGTGTTGGTGCGTTTGGTACAGCCGGCCTCCTCAGCCGGAGTTTCCAGTGGTCTCTTGCGGGAGTCCGGGTTATCAGTCTCCATATGGGCCTGCTGCAGGCTGTGGAGGTCAGGATTGGAGTATATCCCGTTATGGTCCACGGCTGCTCCGCCACCACCACCGGCCATCATCATCTTTCCGCCGGAGATAAATGCGCGCTGTTCCCCTCTTCTCTCTGACACACAGATACCACCCGCAGCGCCTTCACCACCACATAGCCTGGAAACGAGGAGCTACCGCGAGTTTTGGGATCTGAAGACGGTCTCAGAGGGATCAAATTGTTAGACAACACCGGGGAGCAGGGTCTCCTCTCTCCGCTCCTCTCTCGCTCTCTCTCTTTCTCTCTCACAGAGCTAAATATAAAAAGCTCATTGAGAGAAAAGCGCCCGTTTTGCGCGCTCCCCGTCTCTCCGACAGCATGCTGCTGTATTGTTGACGCGCAGAAACAACCGCGGTTTTAGAGAAAAGAGGCACCACAGTGAGAGCAGACCTGCCAACAGCTTCGCGGGGGCAACACGTCGAGAGGAGCCTTTCTTAACTTATCTTCACGCCATCTTCCCCTGTGATGAGTGCAGCTGTTATTATTGTCGCCTTTGTAGTGAAAGAGGGGATGAATATAGTTTGGGGGGCTCCAGAGAGGACCACAGTGCCACTGACCGGCCAAACGACGGGACCAACAAAAGCGTGATCCTGATACATTTGCTGCTTTTCTACTTCCTTTAACCAAAATAAGTATTTTGTGTAAGTTTTGTAGGCCTTAATATCTAATATCCAACACTTGTAGTTTTCTTTTTTGTTTAAAACACCGTGTTAAACTCTTGCACCATTCCTTTAAAGGTCTTTAAAAACTTTTCTTTGGAAATTGGCTGCTGTTACAATAATTTTCTCTGCAGTCCACTTTCAAAGAAATGCCTTTTTAGCCCTTTATTCACTGCATGGCGCTGCTGGACCGAGAAACACCTGAATAAAAAAAAAACCCACAGAAATAGCAAGCATGCATGAATCCATGAGTCATTTTATTTTCTGCAAATGACTGCTCATATCTCGCAAATCACAGTCATCATCAACATGTCATTTAAATAAACTGCATTTATTAAGCTTATTTAAGTGTTTCAATGTTTTGTTTTGTTTTTAATTGACATGAAGTGAAATATGCTTTAAGGGGAAATTGCAATAATGTTGCAGGTTTTCTTTACACTTGGTGCTAACAGTTCAATGTTCTGTGTGCACATATTTTCTTTACCATCACTCAGGAAATTCTTCTTTTTAGCTTTCCACCACCTCGTCTCATCTGCTCAGATGTTCCTGCAGCCATGTCTCATTGACACACATAACTCTGCATTCTCTGCATTCGTTCCGTGTCCTTGTTAGTGCTTCAGACTTGTCTGTTAGCCAACAATGTCACATTTACCATCAGAGTGTTTGGAAGAAACGTTTTCTCAGCCTCGCCTCTCTTTAACTCGTTTTGGGATTTGTGTAATTTCACTCATTTGGTTTGCAAAGCTTAGTTGGTCCTGCTGGTAAACAGCTTTTCCGTTGCCATGGATATTCGTCATAACAGCTCTTGAAAATTTAAGAAAAGAAACATTTCCACTATAATCGACACATAGAGATGTTCTTAAAGCTGAAGTGGTGCCAACTGAATGGGAGAAAGTCTGTTTATTGATCTCTGAAGGCAGCAAACGTGACAGCACATAGTTCCAAACAAATTTCCCCAATGAGGCAAAGAACTATGCATCAAATCCTAATCAGCATCTGTAAGTGGCACATTTGAATTTTCAAGAATACTATCAAGCCCTGGGATCATTTTTTAAACTTGACCTTTATTTACACAGGACTAAAAAATATCAAATATCTGTTAAGACGATGATGTCTGAGTGATAGCCTCCTGGATCTGATCAGCTTTGCTCTCCTCCGTCTCTGAAGCTTTGGCTGGCTGTAGCTCAGAGCCGGATGCCAGCGCCGACACCCTCTGGCTGAGCCTCTTGAGGACCAAATCAGCAGTGCAGGTAAGACTATGCTGAAAACACAGAGTAAAACAAAACATTTTAGAGTCAGAGTACATACGGCAGCAGGTGTGTACAGTTACGCTGCGTTGTTGTGATGGTCTGAGGGAGATAAAATCGTAAATGTGCCAGAATAAGGTGATATTTGTTCAAGACTGGCTATTTTTTCATTTAAGTAGTGGAAAAGGAGTTGCACAAGCAGAGATTCAAGCAATATCCTCCTCTCTTTTTGTAAAAATGCAGTAAAAAACCTGCAAAATCAGTTATGCTGCAATTTCTTCTAGTAGCCACTAGAGGTCAGTAACTACCCAAGTTTAATTTTAATTCACTGTCTGTAAAATTAGTTTTAAAATGAGCTTTCATGTTAATTTGCAGAGCAACAACAAAGACAAACTGTGATAAGATTAGCTGTAAAGATTCACTCCCACACACCTGCAAGATGTGCAAACCCTTCAGTGTGAGCACTGCCAGCTCTCGCAGACCGTCCCCGGTCAAGTCCAAGTAGATGATGGACAGCAAAGGACTCTTGAAGCTCCGCCTCCACTGCAGCTGAAACTGTCCATCTTGTCCGCTACCCTCAGGCTGGAATTTGTAGCAGAGAAGCTCCTGCATGACAGAAAGATAAATAACCCTCTCCTCAGATAAAGTAAGGTGACATGAACCGTGCCCCGAGCTGCTTTCCCCGACCGTGACTGTAATCTCATTCAGGATAAGACTTGTTTTTGTTTTATATTGGTCTTACTGCCAAAAGAAGTCACATTAAATGACCTGTAGGTGATGTGAATGCATCCTGTTGACAATGTTTGATTTATTCCTCAGTGCCAGAGTGTTCCACTGTTGGCCACAGTGTTTGAGTAGCTGACATGGTCCTTCACTGGCATAAGCAGCTTTATTTATTCTGATTCAATCACACTTGCAGCGCCCTAATGTAAAGCAGCAAAACATGGATTAATCTGCATTGTAAACAGTCTCCAACTAGTCTCCAACTTCTGTCTGAGCAAAGTTAGTCAAAAACAGCTGAACCTTTTTTAAAAAAAATGAAATGAGGGGAAATAATGGGCTTGGAGCTGACAGCTTTCATCTATCCATCAGTGATGAAGGGCTCTAACCTGTCCGTACGTTCCCAACAGCACCTCCTTCTGCCCGTCAAAATCCAGGTCGATGACCAGCGCGCAGAGCACTGCATCCCACTGGTCGCTTTCCAGGAGACACGTCGACCAGGACAAGCCACGTTCCTGGACATCTCTGAGCAGACACACATGTACCATCAGTAGGAATGGAACCATATGAAAATTTCATATCACGGTTATTGTGACCAAAATGATCATTGTTATCGCGGCATAATTGAAATACCCTCCTAGCATCATTAAAAATATCCAAAATGGGTCTCGACTAGGGATGCACGACATATTTGCCCCCTATCGGTATCGGCCTATATCGGCCTTAAAACTGAATATCAGACATCGGCCACCCCACCGATATTTAACCGATCAGCCTGCTGTTTCTAAAGTCTAAAAAAAAATAAAATACTTCTTCAAAAACTTTTTTTACTGACTTTAAAACTTCTAAAGACTAGGGATGGGAAAAAATATCGGTACACTGAAATATCGCAATATTTTCATATGCTGATATCATACTGACATTTAAAAACATGGTATGGATCGATTTTACTGATGAAATCTTGCAATATTTCATCATTCTGTCACCAAATGTCACCAGAATTTACAAAAATTTCACGATATTTTCATATACTGATATCATATTGACATTTTAAAACAGTATTGATCTATTTTACTAACAAAATCTCACGAGAATTCACAAAATATTGTGAGTTTGTAACAGAACGTTGAAATCTCGCAAGATTTTGTAAGTAAAAAAGATACCGCGTTTTTAAATATCAATTTGATATTGGCATTTGAAAAAATCATATTTCAGTATAGCGATATTTTTTCCCACCCCTATTTTTCAAAGAGTTGGAAAAGGATAACAAAACTGCTATTTGCAATGACTGCTTATTTTTTTCAGCTTCAATATCAGTATAGATATCGGTTATCGGCCACATGAGTTGTAAAATATTGGCATGTTGGATATCGGCCAAAATTCCAATATCGTGCATCCCTATTCTAGATGCCTACTTGTCCCTTTTAAAAGGGTGAAAAATCTCAACTGCCCACGTGGGTGCTGTCGTTGCCTTCTGCCATGTGTACATAAGTTAAACATTGCAAACTGGAATCAAGTCAATGAGCTGTGAGGTTTTCAAAGTGCAGTAATCAATCACAGTTTTAACAATAATTAATATTTGAAACAGTATTACTAATTGTTGGGAATTTCATCACGGTCAATCATTTTATCAGTAATCGTTACATCCCTAACCATCACAAAACCACTGACTCCTCTGAACCATCATCAGGCTGTCGCATACCAACCTGTAAATAACCGCCATCTCTATGGTGCTGGTTATAAGGAGGCTGTAGCTCTCCTCTTCCTCACCTGGGTAGGAACAGAGGCCGAGAGTTGAGTTGTTCTGCAGATAACGAGGGTACGAGTGAAACCTCAACAGATATGTGACTTACTTTTCCCTCCACTTGGCTGGTTGGACTTGGTTTGGCAGCTGAGAGGAAACAGCAGCACTGTGGAGATGGGACTGTCAAAGTGAACCCGCCAGCTCTGCAAAACCTCTAATTAAAACACACACAGAAACGCTGAAGATGAGCAGATGTGGAGCCAACATGGAGAACACGAAGAAAACCAAACGCATCTTATGTTGAATTATGACTCAAGATTTCATCGGCTTTCTGATTCAAACAGCACTGACATATGTAATGGATTTCTGTAGCTGAGGAGTGACTGGGATCTTTTAATAATGACTTAGTACCAACATAAAACTGATGCTACTTGAACATAATTAAGAATGAGCTTCTGTTAATCTGAAAAAGCTATTCAAAACAACAAAATAATCACTGATTTGATTTAAATTAGGCATGAAAAAAGGAGGCGCCTCTTTTAATTCTATGGTTTTAAACAACAGAGAATAAAAATCTGATCCTTATCGGGTCTTAAAATTAAGTACATAATTGAACAACACAATTTCATAGTCTGTCATTATCTGCTTAACCAAAACTAAGCTGAAACAGAAAGTGTGTGAAAATAACTCCCTCTCCACGAGTTAGCAGCTTGTAGAATAACCTGTCATTTCACATCACTGTGGGACAATTCGGGCTCATTTTTCTTCAAGTTGCTTCAGTTCATTGAGGATTGCAGACATTTCTTTTATGCCTTAAGGTCCAAACGCATCAATGAAATCAAGCTTGGTCTGGACTCTGACTGGATCTCGACTCTTTCCTGGTCATTCTCTTGTAGATCTGCAGCTGTGTTTGGATCATTGTCCCAGCCCTGTTTCAGCCAAGCTTCAGCTGTCAGAGAGATGGACTCATGTTTGACTCTTGAAAAAGCCCAGATCATCATCCCTCCACCTCCATGCTTGACAGTTGTTGTGAGGTGTTGCTGTGTTTGTTTTTTGGGGGGATTCTGACCAAACATCTCAGCTTTGGTCTGGTCTTTCAAAGGAACATTGTTCCAGAAGTTTTGTGGTTTTGTTTAAATGCAGCTTTGCAAACTTAAGATGTGCCGCTATGTTCTTTTTTGGGAGAAGAAGCTTCCTTCTGCAACCCTGCCAAATCAGCCATGTTTGTTCAGTCTTTTTCTACTTGCACCATAATTAGCTTTAAGATTTAGCATGCTAACTGAGGCCTGAAGAGTTGTGGATGTACTTCTCGGGGTCTGTTGCAGTTTCTGGGAACATTGCACAGTCTGCCATCAGGCTGAACTTGCTGGGACGTCCACTCCTCAGATTGACAGTGGCCTTGAATATGTCCCACTTGTTATTAATAGAGATGCACCGATCCAATCCGATACCTGGGCTGAGTGAATCGGCCAATATCCGATACGATACTACTGTTGAATGAATGAATGAACCGTATACCTTTCCATGTGAGTGAAGGCATCAGGCTTGACATAAACATTTAGCGTTGTTAAAAAAAAGTGACAAATTAACACACATTAAATATTATTCAATATGTGGGATAACATGCAAAATTGACTTTTTATTTTTTTATTTTTAATCACGTTATCATGTCATTCCCTCCCCATAAAACATGTCCTGGGGGTTATTTTGACTCATTCATGCATATTTGAGAAATCTCTGAATCTCCTGTGGAAACCAACATGGCTGCCAGAACAGCTGCTTCCACAAAGCACCTCCAATTCCATGAAGCTCCTCCCCCTCCCTTGCTGAGCTTATGCTGCGTTCCATTTGAACTCGGAAGTCGGAAATTCCCAGTTCCGAGTAGGAAGTT
Organism: Atherinomorus stipes; assembly: GCA_023101725.1. Lineage (NCBI taxonomy): Eukaryota > Metazoa > Chordata > Actinopteri > Atheriniformes > Atherinidae > Atherinomorus > Atherinomorus stipes. The sequence goes on along the minus strand of JALJCO010006520.1, from coordinate 100,238 downwards.
TCAACTGGAACGCCCCCCTGAAGTCGGATTTCCCACTCGGAAAGTCGGACAACTCTCGCAGCTCAGAGTTCCGATTTAAAGATGGCCGCGCCCTGTGTTAGCAGTTTTAGAAGCTTCTGTAATGTTACATTTATTTACACTTCTTACTTATATTTTGTTGCATAAATCAATTGTACACGTAGTATTGATTTATACAGATGTGGGGGGAAGCTGCTGTAGTGTAATTCACATTTTTCATGTCGTATATGTGAACCACAACACCAGCTGTGCCAACAACGGCTAATAACAATAGCCTTAGCAAACACGTTGTTTTGCTAGGTTGCTAACTGGTTTTCCGACCAGTGAGCTGGAACGCAAGTTGGTCGGGTGTGACGTCACCCCCCAGTTCCCACTTCCCAGTTCCGATGAAAATGGAACGCAGCATTTGCCCCACCACAGCATGAGAGTGCTGTGATGAGTGGAGTGGGCGTGTCAGAAACAGCAGGAGGCATCTTAAAGGGACAGCAGTGAATTTTTAAGGTGTCAGATTCAGACACGGAGTGACGTCACATTTCTTTAAAGGTACAGTATGTAAGAATTACTGACATCTAGTGGTAAAGATGGGTATTTGAAAGAAAATCTTTCAAATTACTTCAATTTCCAAACACTGTTGTGAATGTACGGTGGCCGTTAGTGGCCAAAATTCTCTCAGACATAAAGATGTTTTCATCTGTGAGTGGATCCAGTGGTGTCATGTGTAGCTATGACTTTAATATGAGTAACTATTTTGAACGTCTTTTAAGGCGTTACCTATCCCAAACAGTGCTCTAACTCCCATTTAACCAGTGGTTCCCAGCGGGCCCCCTGGGGGGGTCAGGGCTATGTCAGGGGGGGCCAGCCAGGCTTATAGTTTCTGTACTTTTAACAAAAAATGGGCATATTCACTAAAGTACTAATGAACCATGATGAAGACTCAAAAGGCATTGTCCCTCACCCCAAATGCAGTTTCTTTTTTTTTATGTGTCTCATGGTAAATGTTTGGGTGCACCACTACGGTGGTGGGATGGGGGGACTTGACAGTATAATTTCCGATGAAAAGGGGGCCCTGCAAAAAAAGTTTGGGAACCACTGCATTAAACAAAAAGCTGGTACAGCTGTTTAAAAGTTCAAAGAGTTTTCACGTCACTCACATTGTTTTGTCCATTTACGCAACCTGATCTCACAAAAATACGTGACATGAGCACGAACAGTTTTACTCATATACGTGTCCCCGACATGTGACTGCTTCAAATTACGTGTCACTGACACTTAAAGCTGCGCAATTTTAAGTCAATGGGGAAACTTTTCGTGTCCCCAGACACAAATTTTTCTGCTTCAAATTACGTGCTGCTGACACGTAAAACTGTGCAATGTAAAATGAACAAGTCCTCTAAAAAAATCACACCCATATTAAGTTGTTTGTGCACAAAAATTAGGACTGTATTACGTTTTTGATATCTGCTCAGTTTATATATGCAATCCACAGTTCTTTTCATTTTGACGTAGCCTAAATCCTTTTAGGTTTTTTGGCTGAATGTTGCCTGGAGAAACCTGGAATCGATCTCCACAACTTCTGCATGACGGACACCTGCTCTGTGTCCTAGTCTATTCCTTAAGAGCTGCTGGCATGCAACTTGGCTCATTACGTCTGTAAAGCTGAATGACAACGCATGAAGTAATTCAGATGACGTTGAGCAAGAAATGCCTCCAACAGTTGCATGCCAGCAGCTCTTAAGGAATAGACTAGGACACAGAGCAGGTGTCCGTCATGCAGAAGTTGGAGAGATCGATTCCAGGTTTCTCCAGGCAACATTCAGCCAAAAAACCTAAAAGGATTTAGGCTACGTCAAAATGAGAAGAACTGTGGATCGCATATATAAACTGAGCAGATATTAAAAACGTAATACAGTCCTAATTTTTGTGCACAAACAACCTAATATGGGTGTGATTTTTTTAGAGGACTTGTTCATTTTACATTGCACAGTTTTACGTGTCAGCAGCACGTAATTTGAAGCAGAAAAATTTGTGTCTGGGGACACGAAAAGCTTCCCCATTGACTCAACATTGCGCAGCTTTAAGTTTCAGTGACACGTAATTTGAAGCAGATACGTGTCGGGGACACGTATATGAGTAAAACTGTTCATGCTAATGTCACGTATTTTTGTGAGATCAGGTTGATTTACGGATACCGTAGTAAAAATGGTGAAACAAATATGGCAGCCTCCATATGTGCACCACCCAGCAAGTAGATTTAAATGACTCATTCTGAGAAAAATAAACATATAACAGCTATTCTAGTGCAGTGATTACACATCAATAGAAACACAGTTTTGAATCATATATTAAAATGTTCTGCCATTGACCTTTGAATTCTTTACATACTGTACCTTTAAGGGTTTTTTTTGTGTATACTGTATTTTCAAAACTACTGAAGGTAGGTATTTGATTGTGCCATAAAAGGGAATTATGTGCCTAATGATGACATAAACCCCCTCTTTAACAAATAAAGTGTACATTAGCAGAAAATAGAAATTAGAAAACACTTCTCTGCTCTGAGTGATGTCATAACCGGCGTTGCAAACATAGAACTGAAGTGACACAATCACTGTATCTGTATTGCTGTGTATGACGTTAATTTAAAAGAAAAAAGATTGTCCAATATCTGATCCAGCTAATTAGTTAGTGTCGGAGTAATATCTGAAACGGTGCATCTCTAGTTAATAATCTCTTTCATTGTGGAACTGTGAACTCCAGTTTATTTGGAAATGGAGTTTAAACCCTCCTCAGACTGATGAGCAACAACAGTTGCTTCTCTATGATTCCAGCTGATGTCTTTCCTCTCTGGCATTGTGTTAACACACACCTGAATACTCAAGACTAACAAAATGCCAAAACTTCCACCTTTATAGAAGTGCTCATGTTTGCTAATAATAAAGTGCAATATTTCACAAGTAACACCTGGCTGCTTCTTGCCCGTGTAATTCCTTCATTTAGCCCTGAATTTCTCACACTAATTTCTTCCCACTGTCACAAAGTGCTGCTCATGGGGGAGACCGGAGGGATTATTTTTTAGTTTAAATTATGAGGAGTTGATCTGATAATGATTCCCTCACCTGGTCCCTTCTGATTGACCAAAGCCAGTCCAACACAGCCGTTCTGACAGCCAAATGCCGAGAGCCGCCGGCCGCCAGATATGCTCAGCGTATCCAACCATAGCACGCTGCATGAGAGGAGGAGAAAGCACAGCCATCATAAACTGATACAGATGATGCACACATTTAACTGATATGCTGACTTCCACTCAGACCTGAGCGCAGATCAGCGAATGGCACGAGTAACTCACCGCACACAATCAAACATAAACGGCAAACATGACTGAGAGGCTGTGAAGAACTTACTTGCTGGGCAGCTGCTGCAGTTCAGGAAACAGCCGCTCCACCGGCTGCTCTTCAAACTGGTGCAGGGAGGCGTTCTGTTGGAGACGGGAGACTCGGGCTGAATGATGCTCTGATGTTTGCAGGATGAACCAAGACGGACCGTCCACCACAGATATGCAAACTCATCCCCATCACGGGACTCAGTGCCAACAAGGTCACAACTAAATTCTAAACTTCTTTTCTAAGATATAAGGAAACTTGAAACATCAATATTTACACCGATATTGGGCCAGTTTCTATTTTGAATAAGAATTTTGGAAGGAAATTTGTGTTTGGAGTAGGGCTGCACAATTCTGGGGAAAAATGTGAATCCCGATTTTTTTGCTTAAAATTAAGATCACGATTCTCTGACACAATTTTTTTTTCCCCAAAATTTTTTTATTGAACAAATAAACTTTCACAAAACTAACTATTCAAAAGGTTTGCACAAGAGTTTGTTGGAGCATTTCTTTGGTAGATGCATAGGTGAAGTTCTTTACCATTGGTTAGGGAGTGGCGAGGCAACAGCAGTGCTGCATTTGAGGGCGCTTGAAAAAATCTGGGAAGAATGGAAACGTATTGGTGATGAGCTCAGGATTAAAAATGCTTCAGAATTGTTGTGGGTAGAAATGAGATCACATGTATGTGTGAATTGAGATCACGATCTTTTAACGATTAATTGTGCAGCCCTAGTTTGGAGGATCATTTCTCCTCTTTGGTACTGGTGTTGCCTTATACATCGCTGGAAAGCTGGATTCCTCACCTTCACAACGGGGTGTAATGTGGAAGGATCATGCTTCTGTGGAAAGAGCAACACAGCTAAACACATGGACAATATCTCCAAAAAATGTACCAAAGTCCCCTGCAATATTCTCCTGCTAGTATCCAGGCTGCATGGGGGAGACTGCTGTCTAGGGCTGGCTAATTAATAAAAAAAACTAATATAAACTGACATTCAGAACCAATTATTGATGTAATCTTGCTCGTTTCTGAAATATATTTAGAAACATTCATTATTACTTATTTTAAAAAACATTATCTGCCCTTCTATTATAAAAATGTTTGCAACAAAAACTTTCAATAAGCCATGAGGGCTACAAACAAAACAATACTAAAATAAGTGCTGCTTAATTGTAATCAAGGAAACACCTGTGCGATACAGATTTGAGGTCATATCGCCCAGCCCTACTGTTGTCAGCAGGAGTTAGATCCTAAATTCTGGAGACATGGGATCGCCACTGGCTCCAGAATCTCTTTCTGGTATGTCTATCAGTAAGGCACCAATTAGTTACAAGGTAAATCTCACAACAAATGTGACTACCAGCAAGAGAATATTGCAGGAGATGTTGGCACATTTCTGAGGGGCCCCACCCACACACTCATCTGTGATGCTCATTCTACAGAAGCATGATCTTTACAAGTTGTGAAGGTGACTAATCAGGCTTTCATACCACATATAATGGACGACTGTAAAGGCCTCCCTGGTGGGATTGCTGGCTGGAGCCTTCAGCGGTTCGAGTACATCCAGGACAAGGAGATGTCCAGTCCTCCACTCCCTCCACTGGCTCCCACTCCCTCCACTGGCTCCCAGTGAATGTTAGGATTGAATATTAAACCTGTCACCTCACAATCCAATCCCTACATGACAATGCACCAGAATATCTACAGAAACGCCTCCACAGAAGGCGGCGATGCACTTAAGAATGCACAATATTGGAATTTTGGCCGATATCCAATATGCCGATATTTTAAAATTCATGTGGCCAATAACCGATATCGATACCGATGTTAAAGCTGAAAAAATAAGCAGTCATTGCAAATAGCAGTTTTGTTATCCGTTTCCGACACTTTGAAAAATAGGGGTGAGAAAATATACTGATATACTGAAATATCGCTATAATTTCATATGCCGATATTAGATTGATATTCAAAAGCACAGTTTCAATCTATTTTACTTACAAAATCTTGCGAGATTTCATTGTTCTGTTAAAAATTCTCACGATATTCCATGAATTCTCGCGAGATTTCGTGAGTAAAACAGATCAATAACACATTTTAAATGTCAATATGATATCGGCATATGAAAATATTGCAAAATTTTTGCGAATTCTCGTGAGATTTCATAACAGTGATGAAATATCGCGAGATTTTGTTAGTAAAATAGATCGATGCCACATTTTTAAATGTCAATATGATATCAGCATGTAAAAATATCGCAATATTTCAGTGTATCGATATTTTTTTCCCACCCCTAGTCTTTAGAAGTTTTAAAGTCTGTAAAAAAGAGGTTTTTGAAGAAGAAGTTTTGGGGTTTTTTTAGACTTTAGAAACAGCAGGGCTGATAGGTTAAATATTGATCAAATATCAGTGGGGTGGCCGATGTTCGATATTCAGTTTTAAGGCCGATATAGGCCAATACCGATAGGGGGCTGATTATATTGTGCATCCCTACACTTTGGGGTACAGAGCTTTAATGCAGCAGCTCCACAGCTGTGTATTCTTTAAAATAAAATTTGAATCACGGATGCTTTATAAATAAAATACAATACTATTATCATCTTCATTAAGGTATATCATTACCTTATGCACCATATAATCGCCCCCCCTATCAGTATGGACCTGTATCGGCCTTAAAACTGAGTATCAGACATTGGCCACCCCACCGATATTTAACCGATCAGCCTGCTGTTTCTAAAGTCTAAAAAAAAACAAAAAAAAACACTTCTTCTTCTTCTTCTTTATAAACTTCGTTTTTACAGACTTTAAAACTTCTAAAGACTAGGTGTGGGAAAAAATATCGATACAATATCGATATTTTCATATGCTGATATCATATTGACATTTAAAAACATGGTATCGGTCTATTTCACTATTGAAATCTCGCGATATTTAATCATTCCGTTATGAATTCTCACGAAAATTCGCGAAAATTTGGGGATATTTTCATATGCTGACATATTGACATTTAAAAATGCGGCATTGATCTATTTTGCTAACAAACTCTAGCGATATTTCATCGTTCTGTTATGAAATCTTGTGAGATTTTGTAACATAACCATAAAATCTCACAAGATTTTGTGAGTAAAATGGATCAATACCACGTTTTTAATTATCGATTTGATATCAGCATATGAAAATATAGCTATATTTCAGTGTATCGATATTTTTTCCCATCCCTATTTTTCAAAGTGTCAGAAATGGATAACAAAACTGCTATTTGCAATGACTGCTTATTTTTTCAGCTTTAATAATTTAATAATCGATGTTGAATATTGGCCACATGAGTTTTAAAATATCGGCATATCGGATATCAGCCAAAATTCTAATATGGTGCAACCCTAATGGATCAAACACAAATTTCCTCATTTTCTGAACTAAGTTTAGATAGAACAGTGAGGCTTTAAAGTTTGAGCGTTGAGCAGGTCTCACCTCCTTGTACAGGTGGATCCGCTGGTCGTGACCGCTGAGCAGAAACACAGTCTCACCACCTCCATCAGCACACTGCACTCTGACAGAGAGAGAGAAGCTTTCTGTTATTTACTATCCACACATGCATGAACCCACCCAGATACAGTAAGCTGCACACGGAAGACAATAAAGCCCACTAAACACTCCTAAACATGTATTATCTGACCGTGAATTACTGTTTCCAGCTGAGAGCTAGACGCTGCAGCAGCAGCATGTAAAGCCTCGGTAAGGTATCGATGTATTGCAAATTAAATACATAAGTTTACAAAAAAGACGTTCTTAAATTTACTGTGATTTTCATTCTGCTGCAAACAGAATTAACCAGATATTTCATAACTTATTTTTTCTGCAAAACACTTTTAAAAAGTTGCTTTCGCAACTTTGTAAAGTCGCCGTTCCCTCTCATGATATTTATGATGTTTTAGCATTAATCATCAAAGTAAGTCGCATATAAATTAAGAAGTTGAATAAAGTTGATGAAAAAGAAGCATCTCAGTTTGGTGTCATCATCGTTACACATCCAGCTGCCTTTTGCCATTCCCTCTTTTTCCCCACCAGATTAGACTCCAGTGAAAAGCCAGTCTGGTTAGTGAGGATGAGGTCCTTTTATCTGCTTCATTGACTCAACGTCTTGCAGTGTGACCTGTGAGGTTAGTTGCCATGGTAACCAAGCTCTGCATCAACGCCAGTAATCATCTCTGTGCACCGTGGCCCTTACTCTGCGTGGTAGAGCTGGAAGGGGGTGAACTGCAGCTCCAGATTCAGGCAGCTTTCTGTTCAGAGAGACATGATTCCCATCAGCAGGTATAATCACAGTAAAAGTGATCACGTGCACGCCAGGGCGCTGCTTCACTCACGTGCAATAGACTCCAGGTTGAACTCGGAACCGGGTTCATAGTCACAGTAGATATTGAGGAAGGGGGTGGCCTTGTCACCGGAGTCCTGCAGGAGATTAGTCATGAGTACCGCTTATTCCACCATTGCAGTAGTTTTGTGTCCTGCTCAGAGGAGCCGGCTCCAGGACTGTGCAAAATACTGATATGACATCACGATATGATATTTACATGAGAGAGATATGATATTTACACATATCCTTATATCGCAGTATTAGTTGTGCAAATTTTTTTCCTTTTTTTTTTCATAATGACCCTGCTGCACCTCGACTGACTACAAAGGGGTCACCTGATTATTAAATAAGGGTGGGGAAAAAATATCGATACACTGACATATCGCGATATTTTCATATGCCGATATCAAATCGATAATCAAAAACTAGTATTGATCTATTTCACTCACAAAATCTCATGAGATTTCATGGTTATGTTACAAAATCTCACGATATTTCATGGATTCTCACGAGATTTTGTAACAGAACAATGGAATATCGTTAGATTTCATTAGCAAAATAGATCAATGCCGCATTTTTAAATGTCAATATATCAGCATATGAAAATATCCCCAAATTTTTGTGAATTCTCATGAGAATTGACAACGGAATGATTAAATATCGCGAGATTTCAATAGTAAAATAGACCGAAACCATATCTATATCAAAACGTGGTATCGATCTATTTTACGAATGAAATCTCGTGAGATATCATTGTTTTGATACCAAATCACGAGATTTCACAAAATACAGCGAGATTTTGTAACAGAACGTTGAAATCTCGCAGTATTTCATGAAATCTCACGAGATTTCATGAGTCAAATAGATCAATACCACATTTTTGACATAGATATGATATTGGCATATGAAAATATTGTGATATTTTAGTGTGTCAATATTTTTTCCCACCCCTATATTTAAAACCGTCTGGAAGACAATGCTCCCCAAGACTTTTTCAAAGAAATCATAAAAAACCAGCCGACTAACTTTAATTACTTAGATTTAACAAACATTTATAACACATAACCAGTGTTTTATCAGTTCCATCACTGCAGTGGAGCGATACCTTTATGCTAAACATGTTTCAATACTAAAAAAACAGGTGTTTGATAAGAAATGAACTTTCAGACAAATTAGGGTAAAAATACCAGGATATATCATATATTGTCATCTAAAATAAATATATCATGATATGATATTTGGTCCATATCGCCCAGCCCTTAACCTGACTCCCGCCACCTGGTATTTGCAATGGAGTGCGTGAGGAAAGGGAACGCCCCGCGTGTACTTGTTGAACGCACCCAGATGATGTAAATCAGGTTACCCAGCCCTGGCCAGCTCACAGTTTTTTGGGGAAATTTTAGTTTTCCTAAAAACGTGTTGGAACGCATTGCCTCTGCCTTTGTCACCATTTAAATTACTTTTATAAAACGTATCTATTTTCAATGGCTTATGGTTGAATACAGGTTCCCCTTTTCTCCCCTCCTCTCGAGGTTTTATTCCTCTATTTATACTTGATGTAAAAATCCACTTCTGCACCAGCAGAAATGGTGGATGGGTAGAAGGAGGGAGGAAGGGACAGAAAGACAGGCGTTTCTGCCAAATGTTATGTTGTGAAACAAACTTCTTGTGGCTTATTTAGATAGTGAATAATTATTTTGCCACCAAAACTCTTTTCTCAGTGTTGTATTTGTTGTTTCATAGAAGTAAATAGCTGTTCGGATGACGTAGGTGTTAATAAAGTAAAAAAAAACATTGGCAACAAAGACTTTTCCACTTGAAGTGCATTGCAGCATTTAACGCTTGTTTTCTCAGATTTTTGATCAAAAGAAGGCATTTTCACTGCAACACACCCATGTTCTACTGCAGATTACTAAAGAATGGAAAAAGCTAGAAACAAATGCTTTTTCCTGATAAAAGAATAGAGTCTAAGCTTTCCTTTGGTACATTCAGTGTTTGCATTGGCATAGTACACAATATTCTGTGGCTCTCCAAAAATCAGTGAAAATGCTTAAAAATCCTGGCAATATGGAGAACTCTGCTCAGAAACGGTCTGTCAGTCAATGAGTTAATTGTGTCTTTTTCTTGATTTTATTTTTTACATTATTGTATTTTTATTGTGTCTTCATGTACAGCACTTTGGCCTTAGGGTTGTTTAAATGTGCTCTAGAAACAAACTTGACATTGATATAGTTTTGATTGACCACTTTGACGACCGCAAGGCCGGTCACATGAACATACAGGCTTGTGAAAACAGAGGAAGACAGCACTGTAATATAACCTAAAGTGACACCAGAAAGTAAAACAGCATCTGGCTGCAGTTTGTTGTTTTATTCTATTGTGTATCCTTTTTTTTTCTCCTGCCTACTGACAACAGATGCATATTAGCTTGGTAGTTATAATCCAACATGTTTACATCTGTTGCTACACATGTTCATTAATGAGTACCGTCCTGTATAAGCAAATAAGTAATTAAAAAGTTTGAAGATAGAACAAATGCACAAAATTATAAGGTTTCACACAAAAATCACTGAACGCAAAAAGGTTTTTAACACAAAAACCATTTGATTTTTGTAAAGATAAAGTGAAATGTTGGCTACAAAAGATCCTAAATTAAGAGCCACTCGGGAGTCAACCCATCACTACATTGCAGGCAGATTAATTCACCAATCATAGCTCATTTTCATTGGCTCATAAATGTTATTTTGAGTTACCTTTATGAAGGTGATTCCCACCACCAGACCGCGTTTAGGTGGAGACTTGTTGAAGGCATCAATTGACACAATCTCTGCATCAACTACATAAAAATATCAGAGTTAAGTCTTCACAGCATCAACCAAACAGACTCAAACACCTAATAAACTGATTTTTCCCCCATCTCCCTTATTTTTGCAGATGTTAAGCACCTGGTATGTAGGTAAACTGAACCTCCTTGGCCACAGGTCGGACTTTCTGCTGCAGCTCCTGGTACCTAAAACACACCACCTTCCCTTTGAGAGTGGCCGCTAACAGCTCCTGCTCCCCGGCCTGACATAGCCCATAAATGTTGCTCTGCGATGGTAGACGGCTAAAGCTGTCCTCCACGAAGGGATACGGCTCTCCGAGCATCCTCCACGACACAACTATGCACGCTAATTTCACGAGAAATCTCTGCAATTTAGCTCGTCCAAGTTTCTTTAACAGCGCCTCATTGTATTAACTCCATTCACAAATCATTAAAAAATATATATTTCTTGAAATTCTGAATTTATTTCTTAAAATATCCAACACTGTTGTCAAAGAGTTGACTGCATGACCACATTATTTAAAGATAAGAAAAAGAAAACATCCGGGTTTGGCAGGAGGTGCGTTCGCGTTTATGAGATATGTGGCAATCCTACTTATAGATTATGCAGCGCTCTGGAAAAAAATGCCTTTTAGATTTTAAAAAAAATGTTGAATTGATAATAGATTAAATTAACGTTTTCAAACAAAATTATACAAATTCAATGACATAATTAAGGCATTTATTAATTTTCTATTTAAAACACTCAGACATCCTTGCGTATTTGTAAAAAGTGCTCAATTTACCCACCGACCACGTGTTTTTAAAGGCAACACAAGTCTTCTTCACTAGTTAGAAAATTAGTAACGCTTTCCTGCTGCCATCTAGTGGTCATTCTGTCTACTTATTGAAGCGTTTAATTTCCCTCGTGCAGGTTTTTGTTGCTGTTTCTGTTAAAAGTTTTAGAACAGCTTTATTTTCCCAGGTCTTTATGGACAGATAGATGGGTTTGTAAGTAATCAAGAAAAGTTGGGAGAGCTCTGGGAAATAGAAGCATAACTTCTCAAGGCGTTGTCATGTTGTTGCAGAACATATTTAAATGGTTGACTCTTCTTTGCTGCCTGAAAAAGGCCTTTTTAAATCTGAAATGTTTATTATTTTTCAGTGCTGAGAGATGTAAACCTTTTTGAACTTCTGGCAGCTCATCATTTCTTTTTGCATCATCATTGGGCTTGAACTGCTTGACTGGTAGTCCTAAAACGTTTGACTGGTAGTGTATACAAAGAAAAGCATTTCACAGATCAACTTATACAGAAAATGTAAAGAAATGTAACATTCACTGCAGCAAAACGCACGGTAAAGGTTGTTAATGAGGTAAATAAAGACAAACTAGTTTCTAGAATATACAAGAATGATGTTTTGGATGATCAGCAGGTTAATTGGTGGCCGGTTAGGGTGTCAAAACTGGGTATAAAAGGAGCATCCACTTCCTTTCTCATAGGATTATTACATTTATCTAAATGAATTAGGGGCTCCGATTTCCTTAATTTTGGGGGATCAGGGATCAGCCAATCAATTAATGTAAAACCAATCTTATCTACCGATCGTATTTACTTCCGCTTAAGTCACTTTTGCTGGTTTAAGTTTTGTTAGTTTGTCTTGTAGGTTATTTTATTTATTACTTAAATCTTATTATATGCATTGCAAAATAAGCAAAATATTGTTGTGAACTTTATTTTTAGTAAGAAGCTCAAAGCCAGTTTGAAATGCAACCAGTTGAGCTAGTTTTGTGTTTAATAATGTAAAAAATGAGACTGAAGGAATGGAAATCATATTTTTGTAGTTTGGACAGCAATGCAAAACTTTTCATTTATATTTAAGAACAGTAGCTTGTGCAGTTAAAAGTAGTTTGCATTGTACTACAGGTATTGTTTGTTAATAAAACAAAATTGGTACATTGAAGATATTTGCTGTCAGTTTTCAAGAAACATTGATATCGGCAAAAATCGGTATCAGCAGGGTCAGATTTCTTAAAGATCTGCGATCGGTGATCGGCCAGAAAACTGCAATTGGTGCACCCCTAAAATGAATGCAAGAATATTACGATGCATCCCTGATTTATTTTCATTTCAACAAGTCATATATACTCTACTTATTATCAGAAAATACAATTAAAATCAATTCTGTATATGAGCTGCTCATTAAGCAAAATTTACAACCCCAGAGATCATTAAGTTTGAGCTTTTCCACCAGAGGTCAGTGAAAACTTACTCTTCAGACTGAACTAAAGCTGGTATGTCACTCTGGTTCCCTTCACTCCTGATGAAATATAGGAAACAGCAAATGCTGATGAAAAGCAAATTTACATTACATTTTTTTGAAAAATTGGATGTCAGTTTAAACATGACCTAATGCCAGTTTTAACCAATCAGCACTTTTATATTCCACCTGCAGTGCAGCAAATGTTTTCTTTATGTTTCTTACAACCTTGATGTGCAACAATTAACCAGGAAATCATCAGGAATACACAGAAAAAAAATCAATAAATTAGCCTTTGTGAAACTGAGGTGAAATAGGATTTGCAATAATCTTAAAATCTGTCATCAACTTTTGATGGCATTATTGACGGCTAGAGGTGTCACTTAGAGGCAAAACTTGATTAAAAAAGAGCAGTGTTTCTCAGGCAAATGATGATTATGATCAATTGTATTTAAAAATGTTGATAAAAACACGGAATATCCAAAAGTTATCAGCAAAATCCATCCAGGTTCAACAAACAGCATCATCAGAAATGCATTCCTAATAATAATAAATGAGTCCCCAGTTGGTCAGTCATTGGCATCAGGTCATTTTAAAGTGAGAAACACTATGAGTGCATCTTTACTACAAAAGTGATGGAATTAATCACAGTTCAGGAACGTGTTTGACACCCAAGAGAAACGTAGAGACTAAAAGAAACACTTCATCAGCAGATATACGAGGAGACAGGAGCAGCAGTTCAGCGGACTTTGTCCTCATTGTCCCACAGTTTAACGTTGTGTGTTAAAATGTCCTGCGTGTGCATGTGTCGCTGGGGTGAAGCAGACGGAGGCGAGGCCCCCGCGAGCTGCTGCTCCATATTGTTACAGTTCAGAGGTGGTGGTGTGCTACACCCCCACTTCTCCTAATGCCACCTGCTAATCCATCTGCAGGATTACTGTCTACTGTAATCACTCATCCTCCACAGTGACACACCTCACCTCACGCTGCAACTCCTGAGTCATTACACACACACACACACACACACACACACACACACACACACACACACACACACACACACACACACACACACACACACACGCATGTACCTTGCATAAGAACTTTATTGTAGTTTTGCACATAATCTAAAATAATCCAACCAGTTTACAGTCATCATTATAAGTTATTGCCTTTTTTAAAGACATTTTATTTCACTTGATTTGAGCAAATATTGAGCTAAAAGTACTTCACAAGAGAAAAAAGTCTGTCTCCATCCTGACCACATTAACATACGGGCAAATCTTTGATGTGTACTAGAAATTTGAAAATAATGAGTGTATAAATTATTGTTAATCGCAACATGAACAACCACAATTACAAAAGAATAAAGTTTGGATGTTGTGTAAAATGTAAAAGAAACAGGCTGTAATGTTTTGCAAAACTCAGAAATCAATATTTTATTGAATATAAACATATCAGATGCTGAAACTGAGACTTTTTACCTTCATGGAAAATATGAAGGTTCATCTTAAACTTGATGGTCGCAAAACATCTGTAAAAAGTTTAAATTAGGGGTGGGTATTGGCAAAGACTTCATGATATGATATATATCATCACGATACGATACAATATAGTGATATTGTGACACTGTGATATATTGCGATATTTTAGGACCTTCAGAGAAATTTAAAATGCAGCTTGGGTTGTACCTATACATTGGATGACTGAAACAAAATAAGTCAAAATCAATTCAATTCAATTTATCCATATCCCATTTATTAAACTTGGACAGGTTTCTTTGACACTTGGATATCATCATGAAATCATTTACAATCGTCCCACTGAACATGAAAATTTCTCACTTTGGGCAAACACAACTGAACAGATGTGCAAATCAAATTTTTAAAAAGTGCTTTTGAAAAAAATATTACCACAGCTGAGCTGGAATAGTATAAATGTACATGAATTCATGTGAAATTAGTTACACAGTAATACAAAGTAGTATGAATATATGAAATAAAAAAAATGCATATTCGTGCAAATGTAAAATAAACATTTCAGTCAGTGAATTACAATTTCAAACAACTGGGTGGTAAACAAGGACAACGATTTTAACTTGTCTTTCCACTGTGTGTAAAGTTTAACCTGAACATGCTGCAGACCGCGTATACAGTAGATATCATTGTAAAGCAGGGACTTTTACATGCTGGACTGTTGCACGAAATATCGCAAGATTTTATCAAGATTTCATTTGTAAAATATTGATACTGCGTTTTTGATAATCAGTATGATATTGCAACATAAAATACTGCGATATTTCAGTGTATCATCATTTTGTCCCACCCCTAGCTGGAACAGTGGAGACGTTTGCGTTGAAGTTTCCACCCTTCTTCTTTCAGCAGCGTCTGGGAAGTGAGGAGACCAGTTGCTGGAGTTTACTTGGGGAGTTTTAGGTGAGGAATATCGTCCCGTTCTGGTCTGAAGTTCTGGTCTGTTTTCTATTGGTGAAAGGTCTGGACTGCAGGCAGGCCAGTTCAGCACCCGGACTCTCCTGTGAAGCCATGCTGTTGTGATGGATGCTGACCATTTCCCAAAAATTTGAATATCATGGAAAAGTTGTTTAATTTCCATAATTCCATCCAGAAAGTTAAACCTTTGTAGATTATAGGTTCGGGGCCCACAATCTAAACAATTTCAAGGATTTATTTGTTTATTCTTATATCATTTGGGCTTCCAGCTCATAAAACCCCCAAAAACAGGGATTAAAGAATAAAATTTGCAGAGTATGAATGTTTTAAACTGTCCCACACTAATCATAAAATCAAAGCACCTGCACAGGTTTCCCCTGGTGTCATTAATGGCTTCAGTTCGGTTCAATATGGGGAAGACTGCAGACTTGACCACTGGCCATAAACCATCGCTGATACCCTCCACGGGAAGGGTAAGTGACAGAAGTAGGAAATCTGGGCTTCCCTAACTCCCAGGCAATGCCACGACACATCGAGGCAGTGATTAAAGGTACAGTATGTAAGAATTACTGACATCTAGTGGTAAAAATGGGTATTTGAAAGAAAATATGTTTTCTTTCAAATGACTTCATATTCCAGCACAGTTGTGAATGTATGGTGGCCATTAGTGGCTTAAATTCTCTCAGACATAAAAGATGTTTTTATCTGTGAGCGGATCAGTGGTCTCAGGTGTAGCTATGACTAAACTATGAGTAACTATTTTCAATTACTTTTAAGGCATTACTGATCCCAAACAATGCTTTAACTCCCATTAAACAAAGCTGGTACAGCAGTTTTTGAAGTTCAAAGGGTTCTTACTTCACACACACACACATCGTTTTTTTCCATTCAGGGACACCGTAGTAAATATGGTGGAACAAATATGGCCGCCTCCATCTGTGCACCGCCCCACAAGTAGATAGAAATGACTCATTCTAATGCTGCGTTCCATTTTCATCGGAACTGGGAAGTGGGAACTGGGGGTGACGTCACACCCGACCAACTTGCGTTCCAGCTCACTGGTCGGAAAACCAGTTAGCAACCTAGCAAAACAACGTGTTTGCTAAGGCTATTGTTATTAGCCGTTGTTGGCACAGCTGGTGTTGTAGTTCACATATACGACATGAAAAATGTGAATTACACTACAGCAGCTTCCCCCTACATCTGTTTAAACCAATACTACGTGTACGATTGATTTATGCAACAAAATATAAGTAAGAAGTGTAAATAAATGTAACATTACAGAAGCTTCTAAAACTGCTAACACTGGCGCGGCCATCTTTAAATCTGAACTCGGAGCAGCGAGAGTTGTCCGACTTTCCGAGTAAAACCGACTCAGGGGGCGTTCCAGTTGAAACTTCCACTCGGAACTGAATTTCCGACTTCCAGTTCAAATGAACTCATCATAAGAAAATAAGCATGTAACAGCTGTTCTAGTGCAGTGATTGCACATCAATAGAAACACAGTTTTGAATTTTATATCACATTTTTCTGCCATTGACCTTTGATTTTTCACATACTGACCAAGTATTGAAGATTGACATATCGTTTTAAAAGTACAATATTTTGATTTTGATGTGATCCTAATTCTTTTTTTCTGCAAAAACTGAGAAGAAAATGGTGACTTCTTCAGAGTAATCTAATTTTTTGAATTCCTGTTTTCATGGGTTTTCTGAGCTGGAAGCCCAAATAGCAATTTCTCTCCTTTCCTTTTTCCATTCCTCGATTTTTACATATCTTTATTGCACTCCTCCCCTATTTTAATTTTCCCCTATTTTATTTTGAATATATTTTATAAAGATCATCCACCCTGTTTTTTTCATCATTTTCTTAATATTATATTGATTCATTATATGATGTTTGTAGGCTTTTCCACCGTACACCGCCATACTTTATATTTAAACAACATATCCTGTTTTTTTGCACCTTGTGGGGCACAACACCCTCATACTATCGTTTACCAGCTCTCCCTCCCCCACCCCCTTTCCTTTGTAACTATTAAGGGACTGCATGCAAAAATCAGGTCAGTCCCCCCAAGTATTTTTCAAATATCTATTATTTTCTTAAGCATTTTTTTTTAATTATAACATCAATTTTTTCCTAATATTTAAGAAAATGGTTAAACACATTCGGGACTAACTTTATAATAAAACGACACACTTTGTTTGTGGGGAGACTTTACAGTCATTTTCTGTACCGCGTTAGCCAGCTCAGGGTCGCGGGGGTTGCTGGAGCCTATCCCAGCTACTTTTTTTTTTTTATCTCTTTTTTTTTCTTTTTAAAAGATTAATCCTTCCGGGTTTTTATAATATACCCTTTTTTTTTTTCCCATCTCTTTTAGCCTTTACCATTTTCTTTTTTTTCTTTCTTTAACACCAGCTCTTTTTCTCCCCTTTTTCCTCCTTCTACCCATTTTAATCCCTTTTTTTATTTCTTTTAAGTTGTAAACTTCTTATTTTTTTTTTCTCTTTTTTCCTTTCCCCCCCTTTTTTTTTTTCTCTCCCCTCCTTTCTTCTTTTATTCTCCTTAAACTTTACTTTTTTTTAGTTTATAGATTTAACAGTATACAGAACTTTTATCATGGCCCGGAAGAGGCAGGGTACACCCTGGACAGGTAACGCCAGTCTGTATGTAGGGCCAACACAGAGAGACAGTAAATATTCACTCTCAGACGGCGGCAGTTTCGTCCAGAATGCTGCTGATCCTCACAGGCTGACTTCACAACTGTCTTAATGTGAAGCTGAAATTCAGTTCTGAGTCCCGGACTACTCCCTGATTTCTGGCTTGGTTTTTAAGTTGTAAAACAAAAGTTAATGTATTTTCTGCATATAGCAGTATTAAAGAATAAATTAATCTCTTGTCTGACAATGGGACTAGTTTAGGATTAATCTTTTGACAGCCCTAAAACAAATACTTGATATCGTTTAAATTGTGGGCCCTGAATCTATAATCTATGAAAGTTTAACTATTTTAATGGAATTATGGAAATTAAACAACTTTTCCTTGATATTCTATTTTTTTCTTAAAGGGTCCGTATGTGGTTCAGCATTATCTCACTGAAATCTGTAAGGTCTTCCCAGAAAGAGACGTTGTCTGGATGGGAGCAGATGTTGCTCTGAAACCTCCATGTACTTCTCAGCATTGATGGAGCTTCACAGATGTGGAAGCTGTCCATGCCATGGACACTAATGCAACCCCATCCCATCAGAGACGCAAGGTTTTAAACTGTCCACTCAGGGACATGATTAAATGATTAACATTTATCGAATGCCTCATTTAACACCGTGCATTCACCTATGTTGAAAAAGAGTGGTGACAAAAAAGACAGTTGGTGGTCGTATAAGCTATAAACTATAGCCAATATAATAGATTTGCTATAGTTTTATATTAATTTATGCTGTTAAGAAGTTTTCGACTATTTTTAAGGATATAAATGTCACTGTCTGCTGGTTAATTTCATTCACAACAGTCATCTTTTGTGGAGACATTACAGAGAAACTGATTGAAATGAGTGTGTAACTGTTGTATTTGTTGACAGAGGGAACTTAACCTGAATGTAAATTTGAAATATTTGATCCTGAAAAATGTTTTCTTAGGACTTTAGTCTGTGCATGATAATAATACAATGTTAACAGTAATTATGATAATAAAAATACAGTTATAGATAGCAATAGGAGTAGTTTTTGTTAATATTAGTTGAAGTAGTAGTAGGCCAGTATTAATAGTGGTAGTAGTAGTAGTAGTAGTATTTGAATAATAGTCTATGATAACAGATAGAAGTAACAGTAGTAGTTTTTATCATTATTATTATCAGTAGTAGTAGTTGCATTAATTGCTTTTGAATCTTTTTGAGGCTAGTATTTACATTAATTTCATAATATAGTTTACCATTAAGACCAAAACACATCTTTATCTGCTCGTATGGATTTCTTGCCTGGATTTGGGTCAATACAGAAATCTCAGATTACACTGAGCAACATTTCGGGCACAGCCCTTCTTCAGACTCCTTTTTCTGATTTATCTGTGTTTTCTGTGATCCAGCACCTGGTTTGAGATTTTTTTGTTTTTTCAATACAGAAATTCGTCAGCACATCAGGACCATCAAGCAGCATCTTTACACGTACAGGGGCGACTCCAAGTGAGGGGGATGGGGAGAGGTGTGAGGGCATAGGGCGGCGACATGTGGCGTCCAAATAACATCTCACTTAGGGCCCCAATTTGGTCTGGGACGGCACTGAAAGCAGGATGCTCCCTCTCCTCTTTAGTCTGCAGGACACTGCGGCCCTTTGCTGAGAAATACTCACATTTTCATCCATCTGACCACAGAACAGTTTTCCACTTTGCCTCAGAGCATTTTAATGAGCTTTGATCCAGAGAAGACGGTGCTGTTTCTGGATCCTGTTCATGGCTTCTTCTTTGCATGACAGCTTTAACCTGCTTTTGTGGATTTCAGGGTGATTTCTGGAAGTCCTGCTCAGTCCATGCTGAGACTTCCAGTGGAGAATTGTGGTTTATTGCAGCGCTATGATGGCTCCAAGATCACCAGCCTCCAGTTTTTATCTACGTCCTTGCTCTTTTTCCTCCTTATTCTCTAAATGTTTTGATAATGTTATACACTGTAGACGGTGGGATCTTAAAAATCTTCACAATTTAAAGTTGAATAATTTTTTTCTGAAACTGTTAAACCCACTTTGTCTCAGATTGATGACCCTCTGCCCGGCTTAATACCGGAGACTCTGTGTCTCTGAAATGCTCCTTTTATATCCAGTCATCTAACTGACCTGTTGCCAATTAACCTAATTAGTTCTCAAACGCTCATCCAGTTGTTTTTAATTCACGCCAATCACTTTTCCAGCCTTTTCTTGTCCTTGTTTCAACTTTTTTAAGATGTGTTGCTGCCATCAGATTTAAAATTAACTAATTTCAGTGAAACGGTTCCATGAGCCCAATACAGGTTTAAATCAACCAACGCCTGGTCCAGGAGTCGTTTGAGGGACATCTGTGAGGGGATTGAGTCCATTTCTCTGGGTTTTCCTCACCATTGAACCTCCTTGCTGTGTTGGTGGGAGAATTGAGCTGACTTTTTTTTTTTTTTTTTTTTTTGTAAAGCACTTTGAGCTGCATCATGTATGAAAAGTGCTACAGTTGTGTGAAAAAGTGTTTGCCCCCTCCCTGATTTCTTACTTTTTTGCATGTTTGTCATACTTATATGTTTCAGATCATCAAACGAATTTAAATGTGAGACAAAGATAACACAAGTAAACAGAAAATGCAGTTTTTAAATGAAGATTTTTATTCGTAAGGGGGAGGAGGGATCCAAACCTCCATGGCCTTGTGTGAAAAAGTGATTGCCTGCCCCCCCCCCCACCCTGTTAAAACATAAGTTAACTGTGGTTTATCGCATCTTTGCAAAGCTAAGTTCAATTTCTCTAGTCACACCCAGGCCTGATTACTGCCACACCTGTTCTCAATCAAGAAATCACTTAAATAGGACCTGCCTGACAAAGTTAAGTAGACCAAAAGATCCTCGAAAGCTAGACATCATGCTGCGATCCAAAGAAATTCAGGAAAAAATGAGAAACAAAGTAAGTGAGAGCCATCAGTCTGGAGAAGGTTCCAAAGCCATTTCTAAAGCTTTGAGACTCCAGAGAACCACAGTGAGAACCATTATCCACAAATGGTGAAAACATGGAACAGTGGTGAACCTTCCCAGGAGGGGCCGGCCGACCAAAATTACCCCAAGAGCACAGCGACGACTCATCCAAGAGGTCACAAAAGACCCCAGAACAACATCCAAAGAACTGCAGGCCTCACTTGCCTCAGTTGAGGTCAGTGTTCATGACTCCACCATCAGGAAGAGACTGGGGGGCAAAAATGGCTGCGTGGCAGAGTTCCAAGACCAAAACCACTGCTGAGCAAAAAGAACATAAAAGCTCATCTCAGTTTAGTCAGAAAGCATCTTGATGATCCCCAAGACTTTTGGGAAAAAACTCTGTGGACTGACGAGACAAAAGTTGAACTTTTTGGAAGGTGGAGGTCCCATTACATCTGGCGTAAAAGTAACACGGCATTTCAGAAAAGGAGCATCACACCAACAGTAAAATATGGTGGTTTTAGTGTGATAGTCTGGGGCTGTTTTGCTGCTTCAGGACCTGGAAGACTTGCTGTGGTAAATGGAACCATGAATTCTGCTTCTACCGAAAAATTCTGAAGGAGAATGTCCGGCCATCTGTTGGTGACCTCAAGCTGAAGCGCACTTGGGTTCTGCAGCAGAACAATAATCCAGAACACACCAGCAAGTCCACCTCTGAATGGCTTAAGAACAACAAAATGAAGACTTTGGAGTGGCCTAGTCAAAGTCCCCACCTGAATCCTACTGAGATGCTGTGGCATGACCTTAAAAAGGCGGTTCATGCTGGAAAACCCTCCAATGTGGCTGAATTACAACAATTCTGCAAAGATGAGTGGAACAAAATTCCTCCACAGCGCTGTAGAAGACTCACTGCCAGTTATCACAAACGCTTGATTGCAGTTGTTGCTGTTAAGGCCATGACCCACACAGGGCCATGTAGGTTTGGTTAGTCCGAATCTAGACGTCATAATTTAATCCATTGTTATTAAATATCAAATTATAAAAAAGTCCTGTAGGCTGTATAAATGATGGTCAAATGTTGGATCAAAACATTTGGCCATCATTTATCAATGTACAGTGCAGTTTAGATTTAAGCTAAGCTAGTCTAAACTTAGATGGCTAAAAAACTTTCATTTTTAGACCAGTGGTGAACCGATTTTAGCCTAGACATCTAATGACGATTAGACATCTTTTTGACCAAAAAAAGCTCAGTGGGTTATTTGCAGGTGATTCATTTTGATTTGATCAGTATTTCCTGACACTTCGACTCCACAACAGTTCAGAGCAGGCAGCATTTATTTAACAAACGCATTTTAATTTCACGAGGATACTTTTAAAGAGAAACCCAGTTAACTTAAATAACCTTGATTTTTGCTTATAGATCCTTATAAAGAAAGCAACATGTTGTGGTCATCAGCATCTCTTTGTTACACTGATCTGACTGCAGTTTCTTTTTTTATCCATTATGGCAAAATGTTCTTTAAACCCTTACCAGGTTTTTCTAGTCTTGGTTAAAACTTGGTTTACTAGTTTTTCTGGCTTACTGCATATCTGTCATTGTTGTTCCAATAGGAGTTGGCAAGTTTTCTATAATGTAACAAAAAACTTGAACTAAATTCTGAAACTTCAGCGTATTTAGAAAGAAGATAACTTTAGAGATCGATCAAGACAATATACTCAAAATAAGTTGGGGACAGAAGCATGTTCAACATTGTGAAACATTAACTTTGTATTTAATTCCATCTTTTAACAATTTGGGAACGAAGGACAGAAATAGTTGTAGTTTTCTGTGGAGTCTTTTATTCCTGCTGAATCCAGGAGGTCAGTTGCTCTGCAGTCTGTAGCTGCATTCTGATTCCTCTTTCCTGATAAGATATCAATATCCACCTCTGCATCCGCGTTACCTTTGCTGACAGAGTTTGGCTCAAAGACTAGCTGCTTTCCGACTTGCGTTGCAGAATATTTGTGGTGAAGTCCATCAGAGTTGTCTTTTCAAACATCGTTTCCTTGCAGACTTCTTACGACCCAGCCACGTTCAGTTCAGATATCAGGAAACGTGGATAGGTTGATTGTTGCACCCACAGTATCTGGGTTTCCATGACCTGGAATTTCATCAAATGTAAATATCGCAATTAAGAACCGCTAATGGAAACAACTACATAAAAAAAAACACTCAAATATTGCGATAAAGTTTTAACTCTCTCATGAGGCAGATTTTATAAAGCAGTTTTTCGCATAAGTGTAATGGAAACACTTTTTTTGCATTTACATGCCATCAGGCGTGACATAGTGGGATAAAAAACAGTTATTCCCTCTTGATTATGATGTTTATCATTTACAAGCATCAACTGTAAAATTGGAGCGATGGGGGAAGTTTTATGAGTCACATATAGGCCTGTAGATCCTTTCCACTTGACGTCATCACTGTGCGCATAGGCAACTTTTGGGTTAAATGGTCACAACAACCTACGGACCACCTGTGGATAGACATTGTCGGTAGTCCTGTTCCTAGTTGTAAAACATTAACTTTAATGGTTCATTGTTGTGGAGGAGTTCAAGTATCTCGGGGTCTTGTTCACGAGTGGGCATAGGCAACTTCAGGGAAAGGGTTCTGGTCTCTCAACCACTCGCTTGGGGCAAAGTCGTCATTGTATGGATCTTTCTGCCACCGATAATTCCAAGTTTTTGGTCATACCATTCCGGAGATGTGGCATCCAAACTGTCCCTGTACTTTTATCTTTTGTCTTTTTAGAAAGCGACAAAGTCATGTGCTGGCAAACTCTACATCAATATTGTTACACGTTCACCCAAAAAAATGGCAGACAGGCCCCGACATCTGGTCACAGCGGAAAGGGTCTATAGATTAATCCGGCCAAACACCACAACTAGACTGTCAGCCATTGCAGGGGGGCTTTCTGTACATGTGTAATGAGAACAGATGAGAATCTGACTTTTTTCTTAACTACATGGAGGAAATCTGGAAGGACAGTCGCATTCCTGGTTGTTGGAACATCAGAGGAAAACTTTAATGTGGTAATAAGTGAGTAAGAAGATCACGGACATTTATTTCATAAAGATTTCTGCCGTCTGTGACAAAAGTGGACGGTGCTGCTCAGTCCACTGATGTCAGTGTGTTCGTAGCGGGGAGGAATATCGGCCAATCAGAGCAGAGGAGAAACAACTTGCTGTCACAGTGGAGAAAACACTGGATTCAATCCTCAGCAACAAAAACACGGTAAATTATGGTGAACACTCATTAATCTGACACTTTATATCACGTGTGCTCCCGAAAATGAGGCATTACGTTATCATGCTAGCTAATGCTAACAGAGACAGCTGTGGTGTTGCTGAGAGTTAATGACTAATCTGGGAGATATTGTGAAATAAAACATTATTTGTTCTGATCAGGGCACCAGAAAATAAAAATAATTCAGTCGCAAACATAAACGGATCAGGAAGACGGTGTCCTGCAGCCTTTAGTTTCATCTGCAGGACATGTGAAGGCTACGTGGTCTGTACAGTCCTTAAACAATACCAAAAGCCAAATATGTGATAAAATAGAAAAGTAACGACCTTTGAAAGAGTTTAGTTTTTTAATCTTTGATAAGTAATCATGAGATATGTGTGTTATTCCAGTGTGGCTTGTCATTAAAGCCAGTTTACGGAGATCAAAAATAGTTTAAATTAATGTTCCGATGTAAAAAAAAAAAAAATAGTGAGAATACCTTAGAGATCTCTGGATAACATACCTATAGGTTATCATTACCTGAGACGACTGTCCAACGTTGTAAATCCAGATATTCACACCGCTTTCCATGTTGGTAGATACGAGGTACGAGGACTTGCAATGGCGGCGCTGCAAGATGGCGCAACACGCGAAACGCTCGTCAGGTTAGTCTATATCTGGATATTCCAGCAACACTCCCAAGTGTTAAATCTTTCTACACCATGATATTCCACCCACTCATCCATAATTCTTCACCACAACAGAGTTAATTGTGTTTGAATCAACACTGAAACTTTTAACACCAGAAATTTAACACTTTTGAATTTGCTGTGAGGAGGTTGTTCCCCAACTGGATGGCGGGACGGTTTGATGCCAAGTCAGAGTTGAAATGTGCTCGTGTGCGATACTGAACCGCACACTTCCTCTGAGGTATTTATCGGTGTGTAAATATTCATCAGTGTGTGGAAAACAATGCTGTTTACATGTTGGAGGTGTCAGAGATTACAGGAGCGTCTGTACTCCAACAGCAGTGGAAAGTGTTCGCGGCTGCAACCTCTCCTCTCTGTGTCAGATTCATTGACTCAACCGTCTAGCCTGCAGGTCATATTGAGATTTATGATGACTCAGCAGATTGAAGGTACGGTGGCACACGTTTATCACATCACCAAGTCTGAATCTCAGCAAGGATGTGACGCCTGTCAGCGGTCTCTGTCTCATAAAGAGGTCAATGTGGTGGACCTCCGTGACCATTTTGAGTGTGTGTGTGTTCTGGGTGATGGGACGGAGGTCCGACTGGTATGAGTCCTAACTGAGCTGGAGGGGGCAGAGGTTAATGGCAGTGTATGCTGAGCTGCTGGTAGCACCTGGTTTGCAGAGAGGAGATTATTACAGTGTGCGTCTGCATGGGTGAGTGTGTGTGCGTGAGTGCAGGGTGAGTGATTGGGGCTGACAGCAGCCTCTGTATTGCTGGCTGGCCTGCAGATTTAGCCGACCTGTTTTAGACACTCTAATCTGGATTAACTGCAGCAGTGTGTCAGTGGGGACGTGGACCAGAGCCTTCCCCCACCCGCTGCCCCTTCACCTGCTTTCCTCCCCATCCCTCTCACTTCCCCTGCCATCCCTTCCTGCACCCGCCTCCCTCCTCTACCTCTATCATCCATCCTTCCACCCACCTGAATACCTGCTCTTTTTCCACACAGTTCAGGCCTCAGCGTGTGCATCACAATCTGCGTTCGCTCTTTGAAAAAGAAAAAGGAAACTTTGCTTGCATCATTTTGAACATGTTGTGGGTCCAGCTTCGGGCGGGGGGGAAGGGCAGTTGGACGGGGATTAAACCAGCTCAGTCCTCTTCCCTACTTCCCTATTTGCTGTTGCAGCTGTAAGATGAACTGTTGCACTGCTGAGCCTTAAATTGCACCGCTATCATGAAGAGGACAGTGTTTATGCAACATATGTGATCTTTTTGGTGGAGTAAAATAAGTGGAAGAAAATTGCATTTGGAATTATATGTCAAAAATTCCATCTCAGCATGCACGGGAACCGAAGGGCCTCATGTTATAAATGAATACAGTGACCTCATCATGGAAAAAGTCTAAGCATCATCATTTTGAAATATTGTAACACTGAAGTAAAGATAATTTCAACAAACCTGAGACGTAAACGGTGCATGCTATGCACATGTACAGACTTCCCACTCGGTCACATACATACACACACATATGTATGCCAAACTCACTTCTGGGGAATATTCTCTCATTTGACGACATTCTGGTCCACAAAAACACAACAGGACATAAAGCTTTCCTCCGTCATGTCCAGCCTCCATCAGGTGCGGCAGCTGTCTCCTGACTTTGGCTCATCGTCTCCACAGCTTCTCCACCAACTCTTCTCTCATCTTCTGTCGTTTTCTTGTCTTTTCTTTCTGCTTGGCCCAAACACTGCCAGGTCTGTGTCCCCCCCCCCCAGTTGGTGTGGCTGCTACGGTCCCTCCAGCCTCTTTCCTGCTCCACTACTGAACGGATTGCTCTGTCTTTCCTCTCTTTATCTGGAGATAAGATACTTACTTTTCAGATAAAGCATATTATGATAAATCAAATGAGCTTTGTCGCTTTCGTGCATCTGGGTGTTTGTGTGCTTGTGAATTTAGCGCGTGTGTGTGCAGATGTTTTGGAGATAAATGTAATCTGTGTGACTGCATGTGTGATGGTGCAGCAGGCTAATTGATCAGCATTGTAAAGGAAAGGTGATTTTAAATGAGTTTTAAAGGGGAAATTTACAGTTTTGTAAACATGAATTAAAAATTTAATTTTTTGAAAAGTTTTTTGTCATTCTTTTAAAGATATATATTGTTTGAATAACTTATAATTTTCCTATTTTTAATAGTTAATTGTCTTTATTCTTATTTTTCACTAATACCTTTTAATCTAAATGAGAAATTGTCATGTCAAAAGGGAAATTCAGAAACTTTACAACCATGAAAAGAAACTGCGTGGACCTGAGTGCAGTTTGCTGTGGTTTACCTCGTGCACCCGTTGTGCGCGTGTGTGCCTCTGTGAGTGTGGGAGGGGTTTGCTGGAGTCACTTGCTCCCTCTAATTAGCAGCGTGTGCCGGCAAAGAAACTCAGTGGAGCGACTTTACCGAGGCGCAAAAGAATTTGGGGGCCACTCCACCTGCGCGTGGCGACTGTGGCTGCGTGAAATCTGAGTGGGAGAAGCGGTCCGGATGCTCTGCGCGCCGCTCTCTGCGCTGCCTCTAAGCTGACAGTCAGCCGAAAGTGCGCTTTTCACAAAAAGAACAGTCTTTGGCGTTTCTCTCGCGAACTCCGGCGCGCGTCCCGCTTCTGTGCGCAGCGGGTTGGATTGGACCCCTCGACTTGTTGCCGCCACTGAGCTGAGAGGGCCCCACGGCTGCTGCGTTGCGTGTCCGACCTACAAGTCAGGACCTAAAAACCTGCTGCAAGGATGATGTCCTACATTAAGCAACCCCATTACACCATGAACGGGTTAAATTTGCCTGGCCCCGGAATGGATGTTCTTCACACAACCGTCGCTTATCCACGTAAGTATTGAGTGACAAACACTTTTATTCTGTTTATTTGGGGAATATATGTTTGTTATGTTGAATCTGGTCACGCATTTGTCTCCTTTTGTTGTTGTAATTTATCGTATCGTCTCCGGATGATGCGTAAAAACGCTCCATCTGGTGCGTAAAGCTCCTGGCAAACGAATAAAGAATCTAAAATGATAAATTATTTGTCCTCTCAAAGTCTGTATATTCATTTTAAAAGTTAGTATGATTATAGTGACGTGGTTATTGTTGATAATCATGTCTATTTTATTGATTTAAGAGGGGAAAGAATGTTTAAAACTGTTTTTTGCGCTTTGTCACGATTTGATTAAAAGTTCAAATTTCGTTTCTGCGCTGCTGTCGAACAGAAGACGTGTTCGTGAATAAGTTGAGGTGAAATTCAACCTTTTTGAAGTCATGCGTCTTGACCTCAGTATCAGCCAGAATTTCACTGCGACACGTTTTGTTTCTTGTTGTTTTTCGTACGTTTTACATTAAGTTTACATTATCAACTATTGTAAACATTGAAAAGCTTAAATGAAGATTCTTATTTACTAAATTAAAAAGTCCCTTCAATAGTCTGCGTCATATAGTCCCTCATCACTGTCGTTCTGATACAAATAAACCTGCGTTTGGCTCCAAGTACTAAGGAAGACAAACAATATCAACTTAAACTGGACTCAGACTGGAACCAAATGAATGAAATGTAACTTAATATATTATTAAATATTCTGTGTCTTCATAGGGATGGAGAGCATCCGGATAAACTGCAATTTGTTACTAATTTTATTCTAATATTTGGTTTATATGTAGTTATTTTCAACTTTCAACAACAAAACAAGGCTCTTCCAATAGTGATTTCAGTTTCTGTCCTGTTCTTTAAAAGAAAAAAGAAATAAACATCACTTTCACATGTGCATGATTCATGTCACCTCTGCTGCCATCATGTTAATGCTGTCTGTGTCTCCTGGTTGGCAGCCACTCCCCGAAAGCAGCGCAGAGAACGCACCACCTTCACCCGGACACAGCTGGACATCCTCGAAGCGCTGTTCTCCAAAACCCGCTACCCAGACATCTTCATGAGGGAAGAGGTGGCCCTCAAGATCAACTTGCCTGAGTCACGTGTGCAGGTACTGCAGGAGGAGGCCACAGCCAAGATGGAGGACAGTCAGTCTAGTCTGTGTGGGTTGGGCCACAGGGAGATGAGACAGCTGAAAAAAGCAGATGAAATACAGAGGGATGCGTTGGTCTCATGTTTATTAAACTTTATTGAAGAAGCAGTTGTCCCGTATAAACCACATGAGTTATAATCTGCACCTCCCGACTGATCGTTGTTTTCTAACGCGTTTCTTTTCCTTTACGTCTCCAGGTTTGGTTTAAAAACCGCCGTGCCAAATGCCGCCAGCAGCAGCAGCAGAGCAGCGGCCAGTCCAAGCCTCGTCCCCCCAAGAAGAAGGCCTCACCGGTGCAAGAACCCAGCGCCCCTGATCCAGTCCCCAACCCGGCCGGCTCTTACAGCCCATCCTCAGCCCAGTCCGGCCCCAGCCTAGCTCCGAGCTCCAGCACTGGAAACACTGCTGTCTCCATCTGGAGCCCGGCCATCTCCCCCCTCCCCGACCCCCTGGCCTCCTCCTCAGCGCCCTGCATGCAGCGGCCGTCACCTTACCCCATGAGCTACGGCCAGCCATCAGCCTACACCCAGGGCTACGCCAGCACCACTTCCTACTTCACCGGCCTGGACTGCAGTGCCTACCTGTCCCCCATGCACTCGCAGCTGTCCGGCACCGGCGGTGCCCTCAGCCCCATCACTGTGCCCTCTATGGGGGGCTCGCTGAGCCAGTCCCCAGCATCACTGTCCTCGCAGGGCTACAGCACCGCCTCCTCCTTGGGCTTCACCTCCGTTGACTGCCTGGACTACAAGGACCAGCAGGCCTGGAAACTGGGCTTCACTACAATGGACTGCCTGGACCACAAGGACCAAAACTCCTGGAAATTCCAGGTCCTCTAGGGAGGGATGGAGACGTGTTCATGTGACCGCACGTGTCCAACATGATAGTGTGAAGCAGTTTGCCGGAGGACCTGTTACCACTGATTCTCAGTTTCATGTTTGTAAGATGTTTTTTGTTTGTTTGTTTGTTTGTTATTTGTTTGAGAGTGACTTCTGTAGAAAGGCATTTATTTGGAGTGATTTTGAAGTTGGAGGGACCAGAAGCTGTCATCGATCCTGCCTGACTGAAAATCATTTGTTGTCCTCATGTTAAGTCAGAGACCTTTGAACGCCTTTGAGGAGTCTGTAGGAAAAAAACATTTACGGAAAATCACTGAGCCCATCACACACACACACACACACACACATTTACACACAGACACACACTTCACACTTAATTTTGTTTTAAACTTGCATTTTCATAGAGATGAAGGAGAGCTGTTTTCCGACATGAAGCTTTAGGTGTTATCCTCCTTCAGGGTTACATTATTCTAAACTATTTATTATTATTCTAAGCAACATTTAGGTTTATCATTTGATTTCATTTAGATTTTTTGAAGCATTTGTGTTATGTATAACAGTGTTAGCCTTTAGCGTTACCACCCTGACCTGTTTGATGGAATAAAAAAAGAGATTTTCTGTTTTTAGCTGTGTGACATATTAAAGTGATCTATTCTTTACACGTTTGTGGGCTGATGGTCTTTGAGATGAATCATAGTTTGGAGATTTTCTCGTCTTTTTTTGCTTGTTGGGGATTTGTCTGATCCACAGCGAGGGGGGTCAGCGTCCCGATGAAGTGCGGATGTAAAGTGGCTCCGTTGGGAGTCCGGTCTGGACCAGTCATGTTTGTCATATGGCCTGCATGGCTCTCACTGGTCCATCTTGGTTATTTTAGCTTATCTGATTCTGGGAGTGTCCCAATCCTCTTAACCTCCCTTCAGCAATGCCCTAAGTGAATTAGTTAGGATTATTGCCCTATCCCCCTCTGCGTCTCACCCACCTCAGCTTCTTCTGCCTCTTCCATCCCTGGCTTTTTCCTTGCTGTCATTCCGCTTTTCTTATTCTGCCTCTTCAGCTCTGCAATATTACTGTCCCCCTTAAGCATTTCTTCTCCTCTGTTTGCCTTTTTCTTTTCTTTTTTGGCCACAGGTGAGGTGCATCTGCCGTGTCCTGAGCACACTTAAAGCTATCACAATAACTGAATTCTCTCTTTTTACTGCACTTGTCTTCATAAATTGTTCCAGAGTTCAGATCTGTATCTGCTCAGTGGTCCCCCCCCCCAACCCCCCACCCCCCTCCTCCATTCTCCGCAGCTCCTCTGACAACTTGGTAATCCCCACATGACCTGATTACTTTGCTATGTAAACTTAGCTATGACATCAAACGTGTGGAAAGAGTTTATACAAATGCATGCAGCGTGTTTGCTGCTGTTTTTGGTTGATGGTAGCGAGATGGGCGTCATGGATTCATTCTCATCATTTGAGAAACGAAGCTCATCCAGAACAGTTTTTTTTTTATTTTATTATTATTATTTCATTTGTTGCTTTTTTTGGCTTAAAATTTCAATAAACTTTCTTTTAAATCTTTAAAAGTTTGAGGTTCATTTAAATTTGCACCTATGAAAAACTTCCTGTTGACTGATTTAATATTAAATGCTTGATAAAGCTGCATTTCCAATATATTTCTGATATAGAAAATAAAAATTAATTATGTGTTGTTATGGAAATGATATGTGATAACCGTCCTAAACCATTAAAAGAAAATAAACTGCAATGAGAGACGTAAACGTTTAGCGATGGACATTTCAAAGCACTTTTTTCTGTCCTCAACACTAACCTAATCCCACTCTGTGCTCCGTTTAATCCCTCTGCCCTCCCTCTCTGTGGAGCGATTGGTTAATCCCTGCGTCTGCACGCTCTGATTGGTTAACCTCTCTCGGAGGGTGCAGTGCACTTGTAATCTCCCCCCCTCAGCACTGTTACAGACAAACATTTGCACTGTAATCCCAGGGAGGAGCAGATGTGATGGGGGATGGAGAGCCGCTCAGCAGACCTTGAGGAAGGTGAATGCTGATGGGGGGGGGGGGGCAACATACTGAGTGAAAAGGAAGGTTTAGCCAACACAATGAAAGACATGTTTTCACAAACTCAACTTTTACAGCTGAAAAGCAGCATGAAAACGACCTGTTTGTGTGTGTGTGTGTGTGTGTGGGGGGGGGGGGGTCGTATTAGTTTCCTTTTAAAGCGTGTGAAAGTTATTATCCAGTCAGTTAAATTAGTGACTCAAATCACCTGTAATACTTCTACTCCAGGTTTCAGAGACGTTGGCAACAGTCAGGACTGGATTAACAGTTCTGTGGCCTGAACAGCTAAATTTAAAAGTTTGAAAGTCTAAAAATAAAAAGCTACAAATAACAAATTGTGGACTGTGTAAGATGAGCCATTTTCTCACCAACGCGTTCCTTTTCCCTTTGAGCCATGTGTCTATTTTCACAAACCAAAATCAAAAATAGCATACCCATAATAAAATTAGTACACAGGATTACCGTTCACAAATATTCCTAAAATCATATTTAGGGAAGATTTGTTAAGATGTGTAATTAACAGCATGTGTCTTACTGGTGCAGAATAAATGAAAATGGTACATTGCACAAATGATAAAGGTTTCAGGCTCGCATGGCAAAAACACTGCTGGTAAGTGTATTAGACAGTTCAGGTGAGGTGTCAAAAACAGCCATTATGGCAGTTTCACACCATCTGTTCTCAAAATCCCCAACTGGGGTAAGTCAGTAAAGACTGAAGTAAAGAGAAAGAGATGAAGATACTTTGAAAACATCCAACCAAATGGTGTTACATTTCCTATTAATCTAAATGATGAGAATACATCTATGGCAAAGAGTTGCAAAAATCTGGGATCTGGGATCAGTTTGCCCCAGATTAGGGGTGATTTAGTGTTTAGAATGACTCCATCAGACTAAATATTATTTAAGAGTTTATTATACTTAATTAAATTAATACTTTAAAATAAACTTAAGACTTACTATTTTGGCAAAACTTTTAATTGCATATATTTTTTTAGTATTTATAGTTGTTATTTTATCCACATTTATTACTCTCCATTTCTTAAATCTGGTTTAATAATTATTTTGTGCTTGTGTTTTACCAATTTATTCAACACATTTACCATTGTGCATTATTATTAAATGTTTTAATATTTAAACCACATCTTTTCTAGCATTTTCTCAATTCCATTTGTCGAGTGTCCGGAGAAGAGAAGAGATTCCACAAGAAACTAAATTACTTGGCACTAAGACAATATAAAATGGTTAAGATAAATATAGAGTACATATGCATATACATTTACATACACTTTTTAAAATCTTTCACCTTCTTTTTAGCTTGTTTATCTATTTCATTTAGTTTCATTCTCCTTTTCTGCATGGCATTTTTTATTTAATTTCCCAGTCTTCCCATTCCCAGTTTCCACCTTAAGGGCTCAAATAGGCTATGCACAACTCCCCTACATCCTGAAATTCAACCAGTACCTTTGCTTCCTTTCTGTCATGACAAACTGATTAATCCAGGTGTGTCTGACCTCAGTAACTGGCCAGACCGGAGACTTCCAGGTGAGAGTCATGCACGCTTACCAGTCAGCCAAAGGCATCCCTGTGGCCAAGTAGCCAGGGCGCATGATCTGTCGGAGGCACAGTGACAGGACCACACACTGTCACATACAGGACATAGTTTATAAGTCAGTGCTGTCACTGTCACAGCATAAAAAAACAACAACAACCAAAAAACATGTCCAAACTGTGTTTGTGGAGTACAAGCGTGTAGCAGTACTGTAATACTAAATACAGGTGACATACACTGCTGATTAATTTAGTATTTCTCATTTGTGACAGTAGTTACAGAATCACATCAGAGCATCTGTAATTCTAACGCAGAATGCTTTCACTAAT
Source organism: Atherinomorus stipes (assembly GCA_023101725.1). Taxonomy (NCBI): domain Eukaryota; kingdom Metazoa; phylum Chordata; class Actinopteri; order Atheriniformes; family Atherinidae; genus Atherinomorus; species Atherinomorus stipes. The sequence goes on along the minus strand of JALJCO010006520.1, from coordinate 66,564 downwards.
CCACATGACTCTTACGTAACTGAGAAAACTATCGTCTTGCTTCTTCTACATATTTCTACAGTCAAGAGTCAGTTTCCCCTGCTACGAGTCATAAAGCTGAAAATATAACCAAATAACTCTGAAGCTGTGTGTCGCACTACTTAAAAGGTAGAGTCCAGAGTTTCCCCCCTGAAAATAATCGTTAGACTTGTGCAGGTGAAGTCCATCTCAATCCGCGTCTTTGGTTCTCTACTCTCGTGCAGTGGTGAGTTTTTTTGCAACTCCCTCTTTCCCTGTCTGTAATTCACCGTTTCCCTTTGTTTTGGTTTGGTCGGGACACAAGTCTCTGTACTTTTACTGTACCTGTACGTGGATGTTGTCTTTTTTTTTTTTTACTTGCCAGCATTGTGCTGACTGTTCAGACTCAATTTCAACCAACCTCCTATAGGTAGTTTTTCCCACCATTGCACCAGTACAGGGGTCCCCAAGTCCGGTCCTCCAGAGCTACTATCCTGCAACCTTCAGAGCATACCTTCTCCAACACACCTGAATCAAATGGCTGAAATCCCTCATGCACCTTTCATTCAGCTCTGCAGAGGCTTGCTAACGAGCCGTTCATTTGATTCAGGTGTGTTGGAGAAGGGACGCAACCAGTGGTGTAGAGGTTCCTGGAGAAGTTGGTATACTTCCAATTTTTTCCCCTTCTTTAAAAGTAGCCACGAAAAATACCAAAAATATAAAACTCAAGACAGCTTTACTGAGTTTACCATAAAAATCAGTAGTAGTATCATCAGTAGTATTTACTCATTATCACATAATTTCTGTGAAGAGGAAGAATGTTAACAGAGCTGTTGCTTATTTGCTCTGAATTGCCCGCTTCATCACGTATTCTAAAGATGAAACATTTGAAGTAGGGGTGCCAACTATTCTGCAACGCTCAGAGAGCATCAACACACCTGAATCAAACCTCTGAATCCGCTCATGCACATGTAATTTGCCTGGGAACGAGCCGTTCATTTGATTCAGGTGTGCTGGAGAATTTATACTCTAAAAGTTGCAGAATAGTAGTTCTTATTAGGCGGATTTGCCCCGATTTGAAGTTGGAGAACTGTAGAACTATGGGATGGCACATTCAAGACAATACTTAAATGATATTTATTACAGAAATGTGCCGCACACCTGATAAATAATACTGGATATTATGACCATAACCATCCATTATTCTTAAGATCAAATTTCATTAATTTGATGACACAGATTACAAAAAAATCTAAATTATGTTCAAAGCTAAACAAAAAAACTCCTCCAGAATGTGTTAAATATTTTAAAGGTACAATATGTAAGAATTACTGACATCTAGTGGTAAAGATGGGTATTTGAAAGAAAATATGCCACCCCCCATAAAATTATATCTCTCCTACCTCTTTTTTTTTTTTTATTTTTCCCAACCCACTCTACTTTAGGGGTTTTTTTTTTTTCAAATGAGATAGGGGTTTGTCCCACCCCACAAAAAAGTTTACCCCTTTTTTTTAAATGGTGGTTAACTTTTTTGAAAAAACTCTTCATATTCTTCTCTCAAATGACTTCATATTGCAGGCACTGTTGTGAATGTACGGTGGCCATTAGTGGCCAAAATTCTCCCAGACATAGAGATTTTTTCATCTGTGAGTGGATCCAGTGTCTCAGCTGTAGCTATGACTGAACTATGAGGAACTACTTCTTTTATAGCACAGTCTCTGACTCCCATGAAACAAAGCTGGTACGGCGGTTTTACAGTTCAGAGTTCTCACTTCTCTCACACTGTTTTGTCCATTTAGGGTGCGTTCACACTCTGGCAGTTTGGTCCGCTTCAAACGGACCTTGGTCTGATTCCACGGATAGTCCGCTTCGTTTGGCGCAATCTGAACACCAACCGTGCTCCAGTGCGCACCAAAGAAGCGGACTCTGGTCTGCCTGAAAGCCGGGGGTCTCGGTTCACTTGCAAACAGACTAGATTATCGTTTGGGTCGGAGGGAAAACAAAGCAAACAGCGTGTTTTTGAAGAAGCCGAGGTCAAAACAATAACGATAAACTGGAAAATGTGCAGACAGAGATGTAGTGGGCAAATAATAAGAAGCAGAAAGATTTCCATTTTAATCACGGAGTCCGTTTTTCTTCTTCTTCCTGCTTTTTCATCATTGATCAGTGGTTGTATTGGGGAGTGTCGCCCCCTATTGAGCAGTTGTTTAACTATAGTGGTTTAATCAGGGGGTTTGGTCCGCTTCAGTAAATGCAGTTTAAATTCAAACCAAAGCAAAGAAAGATCAGAAATTTTTCAGAAATCCCCACCCAATCAGACTGAGGTCTCTGGATTATCCTGGTGTGAATGCACCCTTAGGGGCACCGTAGTAAAATGGCAGCACAAATATGGTAGCCTCCGTGTATGTGCACCCCCAGCAAGTAGATATAAATGACTAACTCTAAAAAAATAAACATATAAAAGTTATTCCAGTGAAGTGATTACACATCAATAGAAACAGTTTTGGATTATATATAAAATTTTTCTGCTATTGACATTTTTTTTTTTTACACACTGTACCTTTAAGCTTTAACAAACTAAATATGATTTAATAGAAGTTTGCAAATTATTGTGACATTTTATTGAGGGATGTTCAATAATTGAATAATCTTAACAAGGAGATAAAAAAAAGTCGTGTTTAAAAAGAAGATCTCCCTGTTTATTTGTGAGAGATACGTAACTTTACAAAAAAGTTTTCCTCATGAAAGTCACATATTGTACCTGTGTAGAATTGTTTTGTTTGTCTCAACTGATAACTCATCTTATATATAAATGTATATTTATTTCAGATAAAAGCTTTCTGCTTCTGCCTGTTTTGGTCTTCCAGCTGTTAATTGCTTTATCAATGAACAAATTATTTTGTGATTTTGTGACTGAACTGAAGTAAAATTAAAAACGTATATTTGTCAGTTAGCAATATTGTCCTCAGCATCTGCTTCAGATTGATTCATCAGTCTTCATGTATGATTTAAAGTTAATCAGTGAAGGCAGTAAGTCCTAACCAATTAGGGGCAAAGTAGGATCACTAAGATCACTGAGGTCTTCCAAACATTTACTGTCAGCTGTGCACAGAGACCTTGCCTTTGCTGTTATAGGCTCAAAATGATGGAAACAGCTGTTCCTGGTTGTTCAGCAAGCCTCATCACTTCCTTTTTTTAAGATTAATTTTAAAACACCTTATTATTTGACTTTTAAATCATTACAAGAGTTGATCGTTTTTCCCCATATTCATATATTATTTTTGATTTTACGTTGGCATTTCTCTTCCTTTAAGTTTTTTTTGTTTTTTCTTGGATGTCATTATTTGTGACTTCTTCTTTTTTTTTTCTTTTTTTTTTTTTTACTGTAAACGTATAGTTCTGCTCAACAGGCAGGTTTTTTTTAATCTGCTTCATAAATAAACTTTAGAACCATCATTAATCGTCTCAAAGAACAAACTGTTGCTGCCCATCAGTCTGAAAAGGGTTATTAAAATATTTCCAGACTACATGGTGTCCATCACTTTACAGTTAAAAGAATATTCACAAGTAAAAACATTCAAACATTCCATCTAAAAAGAACCTGGTTGCTCAGCTTAAAGGTACAGTATGTAAAAAAATCAAAGGTCAATGGCAGAAAAATGTGATATATAATTTAAAACTGTGTTTCAATTGGTGTGCAATCACTGCACTAGAGCAGCTGTCATGTGTTGATTTTCTTGGAATAAGTAATTTATATCTACTTGCTTTGGGTGCACATACAAGGAGGCTGCCATATTTGTTCCATTTTTACTATGGTGTCCCTGAGTGGACAAAACAATGTGTGTGTAGTGAGAACCCTCTGAACTATAAAACTGCGGTACCAGCTTTGTTTAATGGGAGTTAGAGACTGTTTGGGATAAGTAATGCCTTAAAAAAAACCTTAAAAGTAGTTCTTCATAGTACAGTCAAAGCTAAACCTGAGACCACTGGATCCACTCACAGATGAAAACATCTTTATGTCTGAGAGAATTTTGGCCACTAATGGCCACCGTACATTCACAACAGTGCTTGGAATATGAAGTCATTTGAAAGAAAACATTCAAGGACACTGAAGTAAAAAATGGTGGAACAAATATGGCAGCCTCCATAAGCGCACCGCCCAGCAAGTAGATATAAATGACTCATTCTAAGAAAATAAACATATTACGGCTATTCTAGAGCAGCGATTACACGTCAATAGAAACACAGTTTTGAATTATGTATCACATTTTTCTGCCATTGACCTTTGATTTTTTTGCATGCTGTACCTTTAAGTTTACAAAGCTGCAGTAGAACAGACCACAAAATGTCTGGAACAATGTTTTGTGGGCATTTGAGACCAAAAGTGGGGATGTCTGATCATAATGCAAAGCACTATGTTAAATATAATGTATCACACAAAGTGCAAGTATCCAAGTCAAGTTCCTGATTAGCAGAAGTACACTTAAGAAAAGAAAAGGGATTTAATATTAATTTATCATGCTTTTGGAATATATATTATTGTATTTAACTATATGTAAAATGATATATACATGACACTCTTACCAGGCACATTATTAGGAACACCCTCACCATCAGAACTGCTTTAATGGGTCTACACAGCTCCACTGAACTTAAGGTAGCTCCTTTGTTTCCCGTCTTTCATTACTGGACAAACTAATTAACCCAGGTGTGTCAGATCTCAGTAACTGGCCAGACACACCTGGATTAATCAGTTCATCCAGTAATGAAAGACAGGAAACAAAGGAACTCCCTTAAGTTCAGGAAGTATTGGAATCGTGCATAGAGCCCATTCTTGGCGATTTAACCAAGTGTTGGAAACATTCCTCAGGTATTTTGCTCCATATTGACATCACAGCATCACACAGTTGCTGCATCCATGATGAGAATCTCCCGTTCCACCACATCCCAAAGCTGTTGGACTGAGATCTAGTGACTGTGGAGGCCGTTGGAGTGCAGAGAACTCACCGTCATGTTCAAGAAAGCAGTTGGAGATGATCTGAGTTTTGATACGTCTGACTTAATTGAATGTGTCATTGTCCAGAACTTGAGCTGTTGGGTCCCTTTGATTTGAATCAGGTGTGTTGGAGCAGGGAAACATCTAAAACCTGCAGGACAGTGGCACGCGAGGACCATCGTTTGAGATTAATAAAAGCCTGAATGGGATCAGGCTTTCATGTTGTGACCCCACCCTCTGTATGTTGCAGCTGACATGGAGACTCATCAGACCAGCAACGTTTCTCCATCTTCTATTGTCCAGTTCTGGTGAGTCTGTGCGAATTGTAGCAAGTATATTTTTCTCATTTCTAGTCAAAATATCTCATCACACTTGGCAGAAATGATTACAAGCAAAAAAAAAATGTTGGCCACTCTTAAAATAAGTTAAAAAAAAATAATTTTTTTGCTTGTAATAAGCAAAAAAAATTCTGCTAATGGGACAAGCAAAAGTTTCTTGCTGAGATTTCTTGAAATAAGATGCATTGCCTTAAAACAAGTTCCTATATCTCACTGAAATTTTTCTCTAAGCAATTTTGTCTTGAGTGTGATGAGACATCTTGACAAGAAATTGAAAATAGATACTTGGTAAGATTTGAGTGTTTGCAGTGTGGGAACAGTGCTTATATGAGCCCCCGTTGCTTTTATCATCTCCAGCCAGTCTGCTTATTCTCCTCTGACCTCTGACATCACCAAGATATTCTGGTCCAGAAAACTGCTGCTCACCGGTATGAAGATGGTTGTGTGTGAAAATCTTAGATCTGCTGTTTCTGGCATGCAAAGTTGTGTTCAAAGTTACTTAAATCCCTTTTCTACTTCATTCCGATGCTCAGTTTGGACTTCAACATGTTATTTTGTTCAGGTCAACATGTGTACCAGATTGCCTAATTAGTTTTGTGTTTAACTACTGAACAGGTGTACCTTATAAAATGAGTGTATAAACATTCCCACCTGTAAGACTTCAGATTACCTCTGTGTGTAAGACAAATGGCATACTTTGCATTTTTCCAGTGTATGCAATTATCTTAGAGAATTTATATCCAAGTTCACAGCAGTAAAATCAGATTGGAAGTGAGCTGCAGCTTTCCCCAAACAACATAGCAGAAATTCTACTTCTGGGATCAAGGTGATTATAGTTAACTAGAACTAACGAAAAAACTAAAACGAAAATTTAAAAAAACATTTTCGTTAACTGACATAAAAATGAGTTTTTTGAAAAACAATAACTGAAACTGTTGCAAAAGCATCCTCAGTTTTAGTCTTTGTAAATTTATTTGATACATAAACGTTTTTAGTTTATATGAAATCTGTATTTAATCTATTTTTTCAGCTCTACTGGTTTTACTGAGTGACTTTCTGATGATTTTGAGTGTCACAGCAAATACCTGTAATTTACCCCCCAAAAAAATTACACTGAAACTATTAAAAAACTAAACTAAAACTAAGCAATTTCCAAAATATAAAAACTAGTAAAAACTAGCATACCTGCTAAAAAAAACTAACTAAAACTAACTAAATTGAAAAACAAAAAGTCAACAAAATAAAAACTAAAACTAATTAAAAATCCAAAACTATTATAACCTTGTCTGGGATGCAGCTTAGCTTGGCAATTGTCTCCCCCTAGTGGCTGTCGGGCTTCACTACACTGCTTTACCCCACAGTTACTCATAACCAGCTTTTTCATTGGATGTAACATTTCAAAACAAAAAATGACACACAAAACCATCCTCAGTTTGTTTTAACACCTATTTATTACCACCATAATATGAGAAATTTGGAAAATACAAAGATCAGCTTATTTATACGTCTGAAAATCTCAAGGAATAAGAAAAATATAAAAGAAAACAAATATGAGGTTATATTCTGTATCACAAATTTTTTGAGAAAGGGACAGTTTTTATGCTCAAATCTACAGAAAAACACAGAACCTTAACATGCAGAGTGTAACTTTCACTATGTCAACTTATACTGCTGTGACAGATCTAAAGTTTATCAGTGGTGAAAGAGAGCAAATGAAGCATGGTGAGCAGTGATGAACTGAACTGAGCAGGAGACGGTGAACTACCGCCCCCGTGTGGCTGCCATTGGGAAAACACGAGCCCTTCCCGAGTTTCTGATGAAAACCAGATCACTGTAAATAAACATCTGATAACCGTGCTGAAAATGTCTTCTTTTCACTTTTATCTTGATAATCTGGGAAGTGGCAAAGATAGAGAAGCTCCTCCATTAATTATATGTGTAAAAAAAATAGACACCATATCCACAACATTAATCAATATCTTTAAGCGACCGAGAGATTGTTGAGAACGAGTGGTTTTGGAAGATCAGGGCTCACATGTCCACACTAACAGAGCAGCAGTCCATCCCCTCCCACAGTAGATCGCAGGTGGAGGAGCTGGGGTGCAGGGGACGGACTCGGTGGGAGGGGAGGAGGGTGTTCAGAGGGGGCCACAGGCCTCGGGACTAGTTTTAATAGCACCCTGCTGTGGAAGTTGCAGCTCCCCTTAAGCAGACTAGCCCCTCGGTCATGTCCCTCTGCTTCGACTCTGTTTACCGAACAAGCTGCATCAGCTGACACTGAATGAGTACGGATGAGCTCGCTGGGGGGCTTTATGTTCTGGAACACCGCTCAAACCCAGCGATATATGTTTGAGTACGTGTGCACATGCGCATCTGATCTGCAAAACCATTTACATGCACGAAAAAGGTACCCTAAAAACATCCGATGAAGACAAAAAAAAACCTATGAGAGACCAAACTTCAACATATTTCTATCTGTTCATAATCAGGATTACACTAATGTCTACTGAGAAGCTGGGGGGGGGAGAGGGAGGCAGGTGAAGGTGAGTCGGGTGGGAGACGAAGCAGTGAGGGCGGGGACGGGTGAAGAAAAACAGGACTGGAGAGAGACACCAGGAGGGCGTCTAAGCGCGCTCTCCGCGGATGCGGCGTGCCAGCTGGATGTCTTTGGGCATGATGGTGACACGCTTGGCATGGATGGCACACAGGTTGGTGTCCTCGAACAGACCCACCAGGTACGCCTCGCTGGCCTCCTGCATGTACAAACGGGACAAACGTGTCAGAAGATCTGCGTAAAGTAGAGATGCACCGATCCAGCTTTTTCCGATCCAATCCGATACCTGGGCTGACCGTATCGGCCGATATTGATCCGATACTACTGCTGGATGAATGAACCTTGTCATGTGAGTGAAGGCATCGGGCTTGACATAAACATTTTAAAAAAGGTAACAAATTAACACACATGTAAATCTACTTAATGTTATTTATTAGGAAATAAAGTGTAAATTTATTATATTAATAAAAAAAAGAAATTATTGGATCGGAATTCTGGATCGGCCACATTCATCAGGTATCGGATCAATGCATCTCGAGTGTAAAGCAACGCTGATGGGCTTTACTGATGTTTAGAGCAAACACACCTGCAGCGCTCCGATGGCGGCGCTCTGGAAACGCAGGTCGGTCTTGAAGTCCTGAGCGATCTCCCTCACAAGACGCTGGAAGGGCAGCTTACGGATCAGCAACTCAGTGGACTTCTGGTACCGACGGATCTCTCTCAGAGCCACAGTACCGGGCCTAAAACAGACAGCAAGTCCCGATTCAATACGCTGTTTCATACGAGCTGTTAGAACAACCCGGCAGGACACAGGATCCCAACTACAGAGCTGTGAGTAGGAACGGTAGAAATGATGATAAAACTCTTTAATTAAAGGAGTAGACCGTGTAGCAAAGGTGTTTCCAGTAAGTGGGTCTAAAATTAGAGAACAAAGTGGAAAGTTTGTAAAAGGGAAACAAAGAGTTGACGAAGGAAGAAAGAAGAAAAATTAAAGCATTATGCCATGGAAACAGCAATGGACAGTGAAAAACAAAAACAAACAAACTGGCAGAAAAAGGAGTCAATGTGGCAAAACTGCTAAAAATCAGCTGAAGAAATCAAATTTACATCAGGGCGGGGCAATATGGTGAAAAATATTCTATCATTTTTCTATCATTTTAAAACAGATACCGATAAAATTTCAGCTCCTAAAGGCCGATACTGATAACCGATACTGATAGCACATACATACCTAATCATACCAAATCAAAAATTCCAAATGTTTGGGGTCGCTGGTGTCTAAAATAAGAAGGGAAAGTGGTTTGGAAGCAGTTTGGGTCTCCCCCCTGTGAGGCAGCAGCTTTCTTTCCCCAATCACAATATCTCAGCGAGAAAAGCTTAAATTAAAAGTGGGATTTTCACCTTCTGCATGTCTGATATATATGTAATCGGGGGAAAGCAATCATGATATTGGACTTATAAGAATGATGTAATGATTTCCTGTTATCGGCCTGATAATGATCGTGCATCCCTATTCATTTTATATTTTCTTAATTCATTGATCTTGATCACAAGTACAGTTTAATTTCTCTATAGTTTGTTAATGTCCACATTAAAAGTTTGTGTAAAAATTAACTGCTTTAAAAGATGGCTGTCGTCTCACCGTCCAAAACAGGAAGCCTTTAAGAACAGCTTACATGTGCAGCGTTTGTAATGTCCAGCAGTGGTCAGTTCTGAAGTTTTTACAAGGTCTAGTAGAGCAGGTCTACCTTCTGACTGACGGATCAGCCCTGAGGGTGCACCGCAACCATGGGTTTGCAGTTCCAGTTGTTTGGTTTTTACCGTTATAATGATAGGAACGGATAAAATGCCAAACTAGAGGCTTCAAACTGTCGCCAACAACCAATGTGTGACTTTATACAGGTTGCAACCATATTTTCCAGTCTAGTCTACAGCCCTCATTTGGACTGCAAAAAGCAAAAATGCATTAAAGATTGTCATTTTTTAAATAAGAACAGCACTGGTGAGATAAATTATATGTATTAATGTTCATGCATGCCTTTAATACTTGTCTTTTATAATTAATTCTTAAAACTTAACTTTACACACCTGAAAGGAGAATTCAACTATGCGTTTCAGTTGTCTGTGATGTGCATGAAAAATAGTTTCTTGCTGAACTATGAGAGAGAAGAGAAAGTAGGGATGCACGTCATTGCACGATATAATCGGCCCCCTATCGGTATCGGCCTATATCAGCCTTAAAACTGAGTATCGGAAAAAAAAAACTTCTTTAAAAAGGTCTTTTTTTTACAGACTTTAAAACTTCTAAAGCCTAGGGGTGGAAAAAAAAAAGGTTGATATACTGAAATATCACAATATTTTCATGTGCTGATATCATATTGGTACTTAAAAACGCGGCATCTGTCTATTTTACTAATGAAATCTCGCGATATTTCATCGTTCCGTTATGAAATTAAGCGTGAATTCACAAAGATTTTGCAATATTTTCATATGCGGATATGATGTTGACATTTAAAAAGGCGGTATCGATCCATTTTACAAACGAAATCTTGTGATATTTCATCATTCTGTAATGAAATTTCATGAGAATTCATGAAATATCGTGAGATTTTCTAACAGAACGATGAAATCTTGTGAGATTTTGAAAGTAAAATAGATACCGCATTTTTTAATACTGATTTGATATCGGCATATGAAATTATCGCAATATTTCAGCATGTCAATATTTTTTCCCACCCCTATTTTTCAAAGTGTCGGAACAAAACTGCTATTTAGAATGACTGTTTTTTATGTTCAGCTTTAACATCGGTATCAATATCAGCCACGAGTTTTAAAGTATCGGCATATCGGATATCAGCCAAAATTCTACTATACTGCATCCCTAAGAGAAAGCCTACAGACACACTGGAACAAATACAGATTTTAATATATATACCTGTAACGATGGGGCTTCTTGACGCCGCCGGTGGAGGGAGCGCTCTTTCGGGCAGCCTTGGTAGCCAGCTGCTTACGAGGAGCTTTTCCTCCAGTGGACTTACGAGCTGTCTGCTTGGTACGAGCCATTACAACAAAGTATCACCTGCGGGGAACATTAAATCAAACCAATGCTCAAACCATTTATAAGTTAGAACAGAAAAGAAAAATATCCCAAAAGGGGAGAATTTGGAGATTAAGCTCACTTAAAAAATCTTCACACACAAATTCACTACTTTCATTTTAAACTAGAGAAATAAAGCAGATCAATTAAAAAGAAAAAAAAGAGGGGTGTAATTACACATTTCATTGGGTTGTTTAATTATAAATATGTTGCCTATATTGTTGGACTTCGCAGAGCTTCGACTTCTTCTTATTTTAAAAAAAGTAAATTAAGGTTCTTGTTTGTTTTTTAAGGTTTGAGAAATAAAAGAACGTTTTTGTATTTGATATTGGCTATTTTTTCCTCCATTCATTTTCAGTCCAGTATCTTTCCCAGACTGTTTTCAGAGGACGATGTTTGTTTGTTTTTTATTGTTATTATTTTTTTAAACCACTTAACTCTTAGAGATTACTCATTTTTAAAAAGGCATTTGTATCTTCCCCAGGGCCCAGATCTCAACATTATTAAACCAGTGTGGGATTATCTTAACAGAGAGCAGAGCAAAAGGCAGCAAACATCCACAGAAGAGCTTTAAAATGTCCTTTTCAAAGACTGGGAAGCTGTTTATCTAATAACTACTTGAAGACTGGAAAGCTTGTCTCAGTACGTTCAGACTATGAGGAATAATAAGCTGCTCATATCAAATACTGACATTAAAACTAGATAAAATTGTGCAAACTTGTTCTGCATCCTATATATTGCATGTTTCCATATACTGACACAAATTGCTGCACATATTTTCTAGTGTTTGACAATTTATAGATAAATTAAAGGTGGCTAAAAGCTTGAGAGTAGAGCGTTTGAGTTTATGATAAATGCCGTCACAAAAATAAAAATTATTTACGTATATCTGATTTAAAAAACAAAAAAAAAGCTATATTGAAAGGGTTTTTCATTTATTTAGAGATGTTTTCTTTCCTCCACCCAGCTCAAGGTCTCGTGGGAAAACTTTCCCTTCGGCTTTGGCAGCTGCACAAACACTACATACCAAGCCAATTAGAGGACTGCAAGCTCCCAATCCCACCAATCACAGCGTTGAACTGGCTAGTGCACTGACGTTAACCAATCCGATGCGTCCTTGATGAATTTTTTTAACCAATCAGGTCTAACGCCGAAGGGTTTGAGGGCGGGACAGCCTATCCTAACCCCGCCTCATACCGCAAGATTATGGCCGCTGACTGAAATGAACCAACCTACCAATGTAGAGGCACCGAGCAGGACGTAAACTTTGACATTTTGCTTAAAAACCTTAAAACGTGTTCACCCCAAACTACCAATAAATTGTAGTAGATAAACGTGGCTCTGAAAATACGGGCGCATGTATGCGAAGCAAAGCCGTTTTATAGCAGAAAAGCGGGGTTAAATTCACCGCTGAAAGTGGAGCGGATATTTGAGCGGTAGAAGAGCGGAGCCGTTTTTCTCTCAGCCTGGGCATCGAGGCAGCTGCTTTTTCTTCTCACCTCAACGTCGAATTCACGCGCTATTTCAGCTCTAATATAACTTCACCTGTACCATTTTTACCTCCAAATGATGAATTAAACACTATTGTGTAAAAAGTGTGTCAAAATTTGTACTTACCGGGGGTGAAATTTAAGGTTTTTGCCGCAGCGATTCAAGTGTGTTGTGGTTGTCTGGCAGAGTCAGATATTTACTATCTTCACACAATGGAAGCGGAGAGCAGCGGCAAAATGGCGCCGGTGTCAATCATCTGTCTCCCATAATGCAATGCCAATATTTGTAAACATTGTAACTTCTACTCAACTTTTTTTCCCCAAAAAAACGTCGATAGTTACCGCACAGTTTGGAAATGGAGTGATAATAAAATTATCATAAATTTCTTTATAATAATATAAGAATTGCAGTTTTTTTTAACTTGACAAAAAAAAATTTCACCTAAAACTAAGTGTAAAGACACAAAAATCAGCCCACGAAATTAGATTTAAAAAAAATATATCAAATTTCAGGCTAATTAGAAAATGAAAACTGAAAATTACATTAACTTATATAGACTGTCCATAATGCAACGCCAATATTTGTAAACATTGTAACTTCTACTCAACTCTTTCTAAAAATCGATAGTTACAGTACAGTTTAGAAATGGTATGATAACAAAAATATCGTGAATTTCCTTCTGATAACAAGAATTATTGCCGTTTTTTTTAACTTGATTTAAAAGAAAAAACGCCTAAAACTAAGTGTAAAGACACATTAGATAGATAAATAAATAAATATATAAAATTTCAGGCTCATTAGAAAATGAAAATTCAAAATGACATTTACTTATATAGACTAATAAGGCATTAAGTCATTTCTTTGTTATAACAAGAAAGCCTGGTTATTTTGTTTTGAAACGGAGCCACACAAGTGATCTGTGAGATGAGCAGCAGAGCTGATTGTGGCTTGTACTCATGAAAAACTTGCAATTTTTTGCTGCTATTGCCAAAGAGCATTGTCATTTTGCTATAGATTATTGTTTTTGAGCTTCTGCTGTGAAACCTGCTGATAATCCTTCACCTGATTAGCAGCACCTGTGAGTATAAACCCTGCTACAGCGGTTAGGTATCTGCATTTTCCTTGGCACCTGTCAAAAGAGGAATTTAAATAAGCTTTACAATGGTGTAAGATTTATAGCCAAGAAGCATTGTTACAAGAAATTATCCCATAAACACTTTTTTCCTTACAGACAGATTTCTGCCAGAACAGGAAAGTGACAGCCCTATGATCATATTTTTTTAGATTTTAAATCACAAGCTCTTCCATTTATATTTATATCTGACAATAATGATTAAAAAAAAACTGCTTCAGCCCACACCTCATCAAATATGTATGTCTCTTTGGAGTTTGATGATTTGATTTACAAGTTTTATGAGGTTTTCAATAGCTTTAATTGTTCTTCTTTTCAAATATATTTTGGGTTTAAAGAGTCAGAAATAAAAGTTTTACATTTTTCTATTGATGTGCTTTAAACCACGTCCCATACTAAAACACGAGGGCTTTCCTTTTGACTCCAGTGGCACTATTAAACCGAGTCAGATTTTTTTTACACTTAAACAAAAGAAACCAGAGGTGGGAAAAGTACTGAAAAATTTTAATTAAGTAAAAGCTTTACTTTGCTTAGATTCTCCTCAAGTAAAAGTACTCACCTAAAAATGTAAGTAAAAGTTTTTTTAAAAAGTACTTCATTTAAAATTTACTCTTGGGTAAAAGTTACTTATGGTAGTTACTTTCAATTATTTGCTGTAAAAAAGGACAAGTTTTAAATCCAGTCCTACACTTTTGATAAACTTTTACATTACAATAAAAGAGAGAATATAAAATCAAAGTATCCAAGACAGTGAAAAGGATGAGCAATTCTTTATCAACGAACATACTCTTTAATTCTTTCTACAGTAAACAAATCCTAAATTCAATTGTTTTTACAATTGAACACACTGACTGCTTATTTCAGAGATGAAATAAAGTGTCATGCTCCACTGAATATTCTGCCCACTGAATGCTAGCATTAGTAAAATTAGTCAATATTTGCATGAATACGTTATTGCCTTGTTTGTGTTTCTATAACTATCGCTTACAGTGTTTGAATTTACCATGACCGTCTTCTTCCTGTATCAAAACTGCGGATGTAGCGTCATTTGACGTCACGTCCGCAGGGCAGCGCGGAAAATTCGGACTCTGAATAGGGGATTATCACGCTTACCGGAAGTTCCCGGATTTTGGACACTTCCTCTTCCGGGCCATGTTAACGACAGCTGTTCCTGCTCTGTTATACTGTTTAAATCGGATAAACTCCAAACATATTTAAGTTTTCATTCTAGACTGAAGTAATACTAAGGAAGAAGTGAATCAAAGCGATCGATTCGCCGCGGTGAAGGGCTGAACTTTATAATAAAACACACGTTTGTTTGTCGCCGGTGGGGCACAACACTGGCATTTCACAGCATGCTAGCATTAGCCAGCTAGCATTTATTGGCGTGCTTAACATTGTGCGTCTTAAAACACACAAACATCTGAAAATCGGGTCTGTACCTCCCCGTTTCCAGTGGAACAACTGGGGACTGCCAAGAAAGGAGACGCTTCAGATGATTGTGTGTTTTCAGCCGCACAAAGTTAGGCACGTTATCAAGCTGGCTAATGCTAACCTGCTAACACGACTGCGCAGTCAGTCACACAAACGTGTGTCGTTTTATTATAAAGTTCGGTCCTTAACCGCGGCGAATCGGTCGTTTTGATCCACTTCTTCCTTAGCATCACTTCAGTCTGGAATGAAAACTTGGCATTGGCGTTTATCTGATTAACAAAGTTTAACAGAGTAGTAGCTGGCGGACCTCTGTTAGCAGGTTAGCATTAGCCAGCTTGATGACGTGCCTAACTTTGTGCGGCTGAAAACACACAAGCATCTGAAAGCGTCTCCTTTCTTGGCAGTCCCCAGTTGTTCCACTGGAAACGGGGGGGGGGGGGGGGGGGGGGGGGGGGGGTTGGGTACAGACCCGATTTTCAGATGTATGTGTGTTTTAAGACGCAAAAAGTTAAGCACGTCGGTAAACGCTAGCTGGCTAATGCTAGCATGCCGGTGTTGTGCCCCACCGGCTACAAACAAAAATGCTACGTTGTTTTATTATAAAGTTCGGCCCTTCACTCTGGAGAATCGCTTTGATCCACTTCTTCCTTAGTATCACTTCAGTCTGGAATCCGTGAAAATTTCAGTAGGGTTGGCGTTTATTCACGTTATCTACGAAGTAAAGCAGGGACATTGAACTGGACCGGAAGTGGGCCGTCTAACTGTTTAAAACCGGAAGTTCGGAACACGGAAAAGGTGATAATCCCCTATTGCAGCGCATTTTGCAGCACACAGCCTGTTCAAAGCAACGGAGAGAAACGTGGGTGGAAACGTTATTTTTGGTATTTAGCGCTTCATCACCTATTAGTATGAAAAAAAATGGACATGCATGTTTGTTTGTTTTTCATTCCTGCCTCTAGTCCCTTTAACTTTGTCAGGCAGGTCCTATTTAAGTGATTTCTTGATTAAGGACATGTGTGGCAGTAATCAGGCCTGGGTGTGGGGAGAGAAATTTGACTCAGCTTTCCAAAGATGTGATAAACCACAGTTAATTTATGTTTCAGCAGGGGGGCAATCACTTTTTTACACAGGGCCATGGAGGTTTGGATTATTTCCTCTCTTACTAATAAAAAATCTTTATTTAAAAACTGCATTTTGTGTTCACTTGTGTTATCTTAGTCTTAAATTTGTTTGATCTGAAACATATAAGTGTGACAAACATGCAAAAAATCAAGAAATCAGGAAGGAGGCAAAAACTTTTTCACACAACTGTAAATACTTTTAAAAAATCAAGTATAAATCTTCATGTCAAGTCTTAATATGATCACTTTTGTCTTAAAAAAAAACAGCAGATCCATAGTGAAAACTGAATGCAAGAGTTGAGGCGTAAAAAAATGCAGCTCATAAATACTCACTTTATTGTGACATAATCCATTTTTTTATTTACAGTATACAATCTTACAAAAGATATGGAAACTGTTATCCGTGATTTTACCACCTGCTGGATTGACTTTTATAATCTGGGCACGGCCGATTCCTCTGTCATCTACGGTCGCCTACATGTACAGTACAAATGGTTCAAAATGCAGGCGTTTGAACTAAAACAAATTTTAAAAACACCACGCTACTCTCTGGCCCTATCGCTTCGTTTATGTCAAGTTTCAAAATTAAGTCTTTAAACCCCTCAATAGATCATCTGCTTGATATATCTGTGTGCAAATTCTAACAGGTCAGTGCTGGTCTCCTCCCTCCCACCTCATAAGTCCCCCACTCTCACATCAAACCAGGTTCTTTGTTGAATCTACTTAGATACTTAAGTCACTTTAATAAACTCCTGATGTTCTTGACTGTGACTAAGTGGTAGTTTTCATCATTTTGTGTCACTGGTCAGAGTATGAATCAGCAGGACAGTTGGGGCTACTGCACAAGTCTTGTTGTGCATGACATTTTACAGCTTATGTTCCTCTAATGCAGTGATTCTCAAACTTTTTTTGCAGGGCCCCCCTTTCATTGGAAATAATAATGTCAAGCCCCCCCCCCATCCCACAACCGCTACCTCACGTGCCCAAACATTTACCATGAAATACATGAAAAAATGCACTGCATTTGAGGTGGGGGGGCAATGCCTATTGAGTCATCATTTTTTCATTAGTACTTTTAAGAATATGCCCATTTTTTGATAGAAGTGCAAAAACTAGGCCTGGCTGGGCCCCGCCTGGGGGGCCCACCCCCCAGTTTGAGAACCACTGCTCTAATGGCTTCATTTCTACATTCTTCTTGATGTATTGAAGCACTGCAGTAATTCTTTCTAGGAAAAAAGTTTTCATCAAATGGAACAAAAAACATTTAGATTCTTTCCCAAGTTTCATATTTCTGAATGTTTGGCCCTAAAGTTGCCAAGAAATTTTCTGTTTGTTCAAGTCCACATTGGCCTGATTTTACACATAAGTTTCCCCCTTTTGCAGTAAGGGAGGACAGCACATTGATGTGATTTATCAGTTATTTGGAGCGACTGATAGTTGTGTTCTCAGAGGAGTGAAATGCCGATATTTCCAGGGTGACTGAAACTGCATTTTCCCAAAAGCCAGATTTAGAGGGTTTAACTGGTATTACTTATGAATTTACTTTTGTCAAGTGTAAATGATATTATAAAGTGGTTTTGCACACACACACACACACACCAGCCTTGATCCCTTTGTTATTTATAGAGAATTTTCTTTCTTCCACTGATACTAAGGTTTCTCACGGCGTTCCACAGTCCTGTGGTTGGCCCACTTCTTTTTCCACAGGCTTCCTTCAGCCATCGTCTTCAGGAAACAGCATCACGTTTCCATTGTCGAGCTGAAGACATGCAGCCTCTCCGTCTACTATGAAAAGTAGAAACCATTGCAAATGGTTCCAAAACTCAGATTTTTATGTAAAATCAGTTATTATTGATGGCAACTAACACCCTTGTGTTGGAAAGCAGGTGGATTTGGTGAACAATGGTTATAAACCATGTTTGTCCCAGTATAAATAAACAGGAGGGAATGGAGTAATTCACTGGAATGTCAGATGCTTCAGAGGAAACAAACATGCTGCTGCTTCTGACTTTATCTGTAACAGATCATCACTCGTGTAGAGCAGAATTCACTGCACAGAAGTTATGTTTTAGTGATTCTGTGCTGCAGTTACAAAAATGTGAATTTTCTTAAGAGTTAAACAAATCTGGAAAAGCTTTTAGTTAGCTAGTCCTCAAAATTATACCCTCAAGTTAAAGATGTCAGTGAAATAAGATGAAACTGACAAGAGTAACAGATAAAAATTCTCTGAAAATCATGGCATTGGTTTTGAATTATGGTTTGAAAGAAATATTAAAAACAAACAAAAAAAAAAGTAAACGAGCATGATGGGGCTTCAAAGCTATAATTTTGTTCAGCAACATTTTGAGGAAATCGCTGCAATCAGGTGTTTTCACTAATGTTCAGGAAGACTTCTGCACCTGTTGGCAGGTATTTTGGTCCACTGTTCACTGGGAAAGGTGCTCTTATGTGTCTGGAACAGTTTAGTTTTTTGTACTATTAATTCTAACCACAATTCAGAAGCAATATTTTATTAAACTAAATTATAATTTTGTAATTTTTTATTTGTTATCAGTTTCTCTAGTTTCTTATTATTGGAATTATTGTGAATTTAGCCTGTTCTTTAATTGGAAGGTATGAATAATTGAGGACGACTGTAGCTTTTCAGCCGCAATTGCATATTTTTTTTTTAGCACTTTGTTAAACGGCCCAAAAAAGATTTTAGAAATTTTATTTAAAAAATTTTCCCATTACATCTTAGGTCAGACTTTAAGGGTTAATAAACAGTTCCATTTTACTTAAAAAAGAAAAAGCTAATTAAAGAGCTAAAATATAACAATTTGGCACATGTGAAGCATTACAACCCCACTTGAGTCTGATTCAGTACATGAATTTATTTGAAGCTTTTGTCCTCCAACTACCTAATTCATGTGCATTTTAGACCCCTTAACACCTGGCTTAAGTAATAATGGGAAGAATATTCAAACACTCATACCTGAAATCTATTTTTTTTTCTTTCAACAAAATGTAAAAATAATTAATTTGATGTTTTATCACTGAGATTTTAGAATGGTTGTAATTCAAAGGGTATCCACCAGGGGGCAGAAGTATCAGATTATACACATGAGAAGCAAAGTTTTTATCATTCAGTGATGCATCAGGTCTCTAATAAACAAATAAACAAAAGTCTTCCTTCTGGCATTCAGAAATTAGTTAAGTGAGATTAAATATAATTTCCAAGGTTTGTTGGCATTTGAGTATGCTAAAGAAAAGAGTAAAGTAAAATCTAGATGCGTTTCTGTTATCGGTGTGAAACTGTGGAATGAGATGAACTCAAATTAAGTGCCACAAGAATGTCTGTAAATCTGTAAGAATGTTTAAATATGAATGTGTATATGTGTTCATATATATATATGCATCTATGGAAATGGACATAAGATTTGTTTTTTTTGTAGACTGCTGAGTCAATGAATAGGGTACAAGTGTAAGCCTTGGCATCAGCCTAGAAAGCTAATCAATCAATCAAATCTGTATACATCATACATGATACGTTAGACATGAGAGGGTTAAAATTTGGTTCAGGTCAGGCGTTTTTTTTCTCCATTATAGTGTAAATGTTTTACATCCGTTACTGATCGAATCACAACTAACGCAACATCCAGTTCTCGTGATTCTTACGCTGAGAATGCAGCTCAGGTTTAAAGTCTGGAAACTGGGTAAATGTCACCGAGCTGCTGAGAGCGAGCCAGCAGTTCTCCCCGTCCTGACCTTTATTCCAGACCTTTTAGCGCCGCGGCCACAGACTACAGAGAGGGTCTTTAAAAGGTCATAACTGTTACAGCAATCATCGGAGGGTAATCTGGAGGTGGAGGGTGGGCGGGGGGGGGGACCCGTCAGCTTTGCTTTTATGACCGGGGTAATAAGAATAGGCAGTCTGGGAAGAGGAAGGATGTTTAAGCACTTTATTTTCTCAAAGCAGCAGTTTCGGGACCACATCACTCCACAGTGATGCCAGAAAAGACTGGAGAGAAACTTGGAAAGAGATCTTTGATTCAAAGTATCTTCTAATCGTTAAACAGTTGACCAATCTGTGGTGTCCCACTGAGCTGAAGCAGAGGTATATCAGAAACGTCATGCATATCAACATATCAAAAGCCAGGATTATTTATTCCTGAA
The DNA here is from genome assembly GCA_023101725.1 of Atherinomorus stipes. Lineage (NCBI taxonomy): Eukaryota > Metazoa > Chordata > Actinopteri > Atheriniformes > Atherinidae > Atherinomorus > Atherinomorus stipes. The sequence continues at coordinate 46,249 of JALJCO010006520.1, read as the reverse complement.
GAGTTTTATTTATTTCATATCTGACTTTAGACACCTCTAGTTTGAGACAAGTGTTTTCACATTCAAGTACACAGTGCCTTACTTCAACACCCCATCTGAGAAGGTCGAGGCTTTAGATAAGGCAAAAGGAGCAAAACCTGCAAGCGATATAGAAGTCAAACAGTTACAGAGTACAACCTGGATTTAGACATGTTTTAATTATAGTGGAATCCATCCGTGATGCCGACCCAGAAGGGCTTGTACATGAATGTACTATACATCTAATTCCAGCATGAAAAACTGGCCCCAGGTGTCCTTTTTATAAAAAGAAAAAGAAAAATCCCTTCATCGTTTTAAATTCTAAAAATCTAAAATAAACCCAAGCGAAACTAAATCAGCCGTCAACCCCCAAACTGCCAAGAACCGATTTGTGCACGACGACGGTGATGACACGTAACCGTAAACGAGATATGGTCTCTGGGAACAAAATTTAAGGCTCATCACCAAGATGTTTTTGTTTGTTTGTTTCTTCTTCCAACAAAGCAGCGGCAACATGTTCATCATGTTGTTTGAGAAGACATTATTCAGCTTTATTTAATAAGCCCAGTTTCTTAAAGTACCACGACTCAACAAAAGGAAATAAACTTTTTGACTTCAGAAGCTACAACATTCATTCACCTTCCCATCTTTATCCCATATGTGCAAGAACTGTGCCGAGTCTTTGGTCCCTCTTCCAACGAAGAACAGACAAGTACCAAAACATTCCTTTACAAGTCACTGAAATCTGTTTATAACAAAATTACCTAAAAATGGCACAGTCACAGAGAGAATAAGACATCGATAACCACGACATGAACTCAAAGTAACCCATCGCAGCTCCAAATGAAATCTGTCATTCATCAAAGCAAACATGGACACACTGAACCGCCTCGTCTTGGGTTAGCAGATGACCTAAATACTCCCTCCTCCTTTAACTTGTGCTGTAACATCCAGAAAGAACGCAGTGGGATAAAGAAGTACACAGAACTGTTCTGTAAGAGAGAGTGCATGCATTTCTAAAATGCAAACCTTAGTCCCAGTTCATGCCCAGCGCCACACCTTAAAAAAAACAGAAGAAAAAAACAAATACAACTAAAAATCCCTTATTACTAGTGATTCTATTTGTATACATATATATAGTATATATATATATATATATTTTTTACATTTTTGCAGTTCCTGTCAAAAGTACCTCACGTCTTTCATCATATACATTTATGATTGGCTACTGTCTCAATCAATCGCATGACCTCATGGACAATAATTTCAGGTACATTCAGGACTTTCTGTAAAAAGTCTTACAATATTCTTTACAATTCATTAAAAATACAGAGAAGCAAAAATATTGGTGAGATAACAGTCCGCTGTCCTGCAGAGGCTGCTCAACCTTAGCTCAGTTTCTTCTTCTACACAGCGAAAGATCATTTTCTGCCCCTTCCCGCTCCGATGCTTCACTCTGTACAAATCTCTGCCTCTGGCCTCTGCATGGCCAGCTCAGTCTGGATGAAGGCCCCCTGGCCCAGAGCCGTGGAGTACGCTCGGTTGCTGTGGCTCACCGAGAAGCCGGGGGCCGGGAAAGGCCCCGAGCCGCCGTGTTTCTGAACGGGGGCCTGAGGCTGAGGTACTGGGTGGTAATCATCCAAGTTGTCATAGTGGGACTGCACGGATTTGGAGGCGAGTTTCTGGTAGGCGTAGTCTCGGTCCAGGTCCGCTTTGCTCTGGCCGTAGTGCTGCTCCTCGCGGACGCTGTGCGACCGCTCCGCTTTGGAGCGGCCGGCTGGCTCTCTGGGAGCTGAAGGCTGGTCGTCCGTGTTGTGGTAACTCGGTTTGGCTTTCATCTGGTGGTGCTCGGCGTCGGGGCACTCGTAACGGGGTTGGACGTTCCTTTTGCTTGGGTGGTCCTGCCGGTGTTTGGACCGGCTGCCGTCCTCTCCGGACTCGTACTTGGCCTCGTGTCGGCCGCTCTCCGGCTGATGGGCGAGGCCGTGGCTCAGAGTGGCAGGGAGGGAGTGAGAAGATTGGCATTTCTTAGAAACGCTCTGCTTGGAAAGCACGTCCGACTTGTCGGCCGTTCCCCCGGCGTGGATGTGTTTGTCGGTCTCCATGTACATGAGGACGTCGGGGTCCGACACCATGTGTCTGGGGAGGTAGCGCCCGTCCTTGCTCTCGGCTGCTAAAAGCACAGCTTTACCAGGGTCAGATTTACTCCGCAGGTGCAGCGTTTCGTATCCGGAAACGTCTGCTGGTGTGAACAAGCCCACGTTGTCGTACTGAGAGAGGACGGGGCCCTTGATCTTCAGCCGGGCCCTGCTCTCCCTGCGGATGGAGTGCATGCGGAGCCTCTCCGCCTCCTCTGGATCCCAGGCGAGGTAAGCCGCCGCTTCCTTGCTCCCGTGACTCGGGGGCATGTCCCTGCTGACGAAGCTATGCTCCTTCCCAGGGGGGAGAATGTGGCGAGCGAGGTAGTGGTACCCGGTTGCCTTCCCACCTGGTCGCCCGGCAACGGCAGCATCTCGGCCGCCGTAGGAGTGGAAGTGCCGGACTCTGATGGTGCCGTAAGGGTCGATGTCGTAGAAAGGAGATTCCAGAGGGCCGGAACCGGAGTACGGACTGTAGCGGTACTGGACCCGTCCGTTCTCGAAGTACGGCTGCAGCTGGGTGACGTGGTAGTCGCTTTGCGAGGACTGCTGCGGGGGCTGCTGGTAGGATTTACACTGATACACGGGCCGGTGGTAGAAGAACATGTCATCGTCTGGGGGGACTTCGGTCCGTTGGATGGGCACTGAGCGAATGGTGGAGGGAACGTGGAGAGAGTGGACTCTGCGGATGGTGGGGTAGCCGTGGGGTCTGTCGTGGCTGTAACCCGGGTGCCCTGGTCCTGGAGACACATACACACCGCGGGGGTTCCCCCTCAGCTTCATGGAGTGGTGGTAGGACCTGGGGCCTAACGTGCTGTATCTGTTATCCACTCGAGCGCTGTAAGGTATCTGCGGCTCGGACTTGGTCACGTAGGGGTGGGGGGTGACGCTGTCTGGTCTGTAATGGTGGGGGATGGTCTGCGGCCCCAGAGGAACTGGCCTCTGGTGGTAATAAGCTGCTCCCGGAGGTTCAATCAGAACAGGCTCTCCTTTAGCGTGGTACAGGTAAGCCGGCTGGTGTGTGGAGGACTTCCGAGGAGAATGAGGATGAGGAGGCGGAGCTTCCCCCAGATGGCCGCCTTCATCCATGATGTGGTACGAAGCTTCGCTTTGGCTGAGCGCCGCTGCCGCCAGCTTGCTCTCCATGGTGCGGACGGGCGGCGCCGGAGGTTTGGGTCCGTAGGAGTCGTTATGTTTGGGGGGCTCTGAGCAGGGCTGCACCGGCTTGATGGCCTCCCAGGGCTTCTCCACAGGCTCAGCAGAGGTGGGGGCCACTCTGGCGCTGGCCTTGGAGAGCTGGGAGTGGATGTGTGTCTGGGGCTGCGCGGGAGGCTGGGAGAGCTGGTGAGGATGAATCTGAGCCTGGTTCTGCTGCTGGGTTTGCGTTTGGTGTTGGGGCAGCGACACCGCCGGCTTTTTGGGTTTCTGAGCTGTCGGGGGAAGCTGCTCGGAGGGTTTTGGGACTGGAGGTGGTGCGGTCTCCTCTGCTTTGACCTGAGAAAAAACAAAGACAAGATACGTTCCAGGTTATCCAGGCTAACACACACCTCTGCTACATTCTGACCAGTCTAACCAGTCTGGTTTGGAAACTACAGGGATGCTTTTTTCTAACAAAAATCCCTCCAATCAGCAACTTGGATGATACTGAATCAGCCAGTCCATAATGGAGCCGGGCTCTCTCTCGTTATCAGTGTCGGCTGTTAGCTGAATGATTAATGGAGAGATATGAGAGGTGTGTTGATCTTTTCATCTCACCGACAAGAAGCCAAATGATCACACTTCTATCACTGATGGACGACTTCATTACAGCTCCTGGCTTACGTTAAAGTTTTACAGCTCTGTGTTATATTATGGGATGAGGCAACCTTTTCAAACCTTAAAACAACCGACTGAACTCAGCAGTGAGGATGTTTATTTTTATTGTATGTAAATTTCTTAACATTTTTAATATTAAATCTTACTAAAAGACATGGGCCAGGCGGTCTCAGTAAGTCCACCCGATTTCACCAGAAACTGCTTAACCTTTGTATAAATCAGCACAATAACGGGAATTTCCTTTTTTCCCTCCCTTTTTGGTTGAAACGCATTTGCACTGCTCTAAAATGGATGTCTGTATTTTTTTAAATAAGTTGTAAGAATTAAAAATGAGAAATAATCTGGTGCACAAAAGCAGATCTATTCTTTTAAACCACCATTTCTTTTTTATTACTATTATTTTATTGATTCTGACCCCTCACCGTTTAGCTGTTGTAAAGCTAGGCCTTTATAAATCCAACACGATGGATTATTAGAAACATTCAAATAATCCCAGAAATTCAGAACAGGGGTGGGAATTGATAAAAAAATAAATAAAAAAAATAAATCACAAGGTTTGTAATTTATCAATCTTGATTAATCGCATCACAATAACTGCCCCAAAAAGTAACTTTTTTTAGAAAATTGATTTTAGTGGACAACTGACTCAAGTAATAGGCACAGACACTAACATTAACTCAAGCTCTAATCAAGAAAAATCCATTTAATTGTATTTAAATAAAAAAAAAAAAATAGAAAAAGAAATTAATATCTCTTGTAGCTATCTGAACCTTTCAGAAACACAGATGGAATAAACTTTTGATATTTTATTCAGCGTATTCTGTGGTCAATGCTCCTCAGAAATGAAAAAAAGTAAAAAATTAAGAATTGTCTAGATCAAATTAAAGCCCTTGGATGAAAAAAATGACCCTTTAAGACCTTTTAAGGTCTTAAATTTTTAGGCTTTTTGAGACCCTGCAAGAACCTCGTAAACTGTCATTTTCCAACTGGGAGACTAAAACATTTTATCTTATTTATATTTTCTTATTTATCTACCAGTTAAGTGTTTGCGGTCTTTTCAATCTTCCTGTATATAAATATTCAGTTTACTTATTTGATTATACTTATTTTATTTACTTGGTTCATGCTTATATTTTACCCTACTCTTACTTTGACCTCTAACAACACTTTATTCATGTATTCTTAGTGACTATTGCTGTTAGTTATTGTTGTAAGCACTGCTGAGTGCTAAACATTCCTTTGGGATCAATAACGTATCCATCCATCCATCCCAGGTAGAAATTGGCTACTGCATCTTTTCTCCTCTGAGATGAATGTTTTTTTCTTCATGCTCCCGAGGGCTGTCACGATTATTCGACTAATCGACTATAGACAATTAAAATAGTCAGCAACTCATTTTGTAATCGACTAATCATTAGCTTTGCTTTTCCTTTCAAAATTGCCGCTGTACCTTCTCTGCCTTGTACATCCACATTTATAAACACACACTACCAGTCAAAAGTTTTTCCATTTTGGAAATGTCCAAAATTTTAACTGGTTCTGTAAATATGCAACAATTTTAGTACGATCTGATCAGTCGACTATTCGCTAAAATAATCGGTGAGTAGTCGATTATCAGTTCGTGGCAGCCCTGATGCTCCCCGACAACCAGACCCGAACCGCTCTGCTGAGAACGTCTGAGCGCTTCTTTCAGGTTCTGCAGATTCTGAGAACATTTAGGTGCAGCTCTTCCTCTACTGCGGTCTGGGCGCGCTCACATCATCGTATTTATGAGTCTACACGTGGATGTGATGACATTTACCTCTGGGAAAGGTTGCGGTAAGACTCGACCGTCTTTGCAGCTGCTGCTGGGGGTGGTGGCTGGAGTGGTTCTGGTTGAGCTGGTATGGACTGGAACCTGTCCTGGGACAGTCTGCTGCCTCTCTGGACTTTTCCTGCTTGGAGAAGTCAGGTTGGTTGAACTGGGAAGCGGGGTGCCCTTGTGAAGTGGAGTGCTCGGTGGGGTGAAGTCCGTGTCTTGTCGAGTTCCAGACGGCGTTTTGGAGGAACTGGCACGGTCCGATGCGTCCGTGTTTGTGCTGGTTAACTCCAGTCGCTGTGGCTTGACTGGAGGGCTGGGAGGGGATGGATAAGATGAGGCGGTGGCAGCAGAGCTGTTTGGAGGTGGAGAACATTTTCTCCCTCCTCCCTCCTCGGTGGCAACCTGGAAATGTGGGATTAGCAGGTGTGCCGAGTCCTGGAGGTTAGCGGTCTCCTGCTGCTGTGGGGGGGACACCAGTGCCGGGGGCTCAGAGGACTCGGACTCAACAGAGACTTGCTGGGCGGACTCAGCCAGGGCCAGGGCCAACATGCGGGCAGCATTTTTAGGAGGTGGAGGGGGAGGAGGGGCAGAAGTAGGAGCTGTGGAGCAGAGGGAACGAGGGGGGAGGTCCTTTGAAGAGTCTGGAGTTATAACTCCTATCAGGGACAGAAAGACATAAGGGAGGTGCAGTTTAACAGCGAGTAAGAGCAGCAGGTGAGGAGAGAGGCTGGAGTTAAGGTGCTTCAAGAGAAGGAGAGGTCAACATTAAGCTTTGACAAGACAAGAAAACAGTCATTTCAGATTAAAATTACCAAAAATATTCAATCTATAAATTATAATCAAAACAGCTCGAGTTTTTTTTTTCCTTTCCCATTTATCTTGATTTAGTTTTTGGACACTTGGGACCGTTGTATGCGTGTATATGTAATTGTGTGTGTATGGTAGGGCTGTGCAGTTAATCAAAATTTAATCGTGATTTCAATTTTCATGTCAAACAATTTCCAAACTCATATAATCAAGTTGAAACAATTTATGTGCCATTTTTCTTCATACTTTTCTTTCAGAAATTGTGTGAAGTATTATTTACTTAATTTTTATTTATCTTTCTACCACCGTGACCATGATATTCTGTTTCGTAGTGGTGTCCTTCCTCCTTTTCTCACTTTGTGTGTATGTATGTGTTTTCATATATATATATATATATATATATATATATATATATATATATATATATATATATATATATATACATACATATGTACAGACTATTTTAATTAAATTTTCATATTTGTTGCTTTTTTCCCCCATGTGCCTTCTTGTTCCTTGTTCATTTGAAAATTAAAATGTGAAATAAACATATGTTAAAAAAAAAAAAAACTGAGTTAAAGAGGTTTATTCTCTACTTCTTACCTTGGCTGTCCTGGCTGCCGGCAGCTGCTTCCTGCTGGACGCCGTCCTCTCCTCTCAGGTCTTTGCTGTCCACAGAGTCGAACGCTGCCAGCTTAGAGTGCAGCTCCATCTGAAAAGCTTCGCTCAGCGACGGCTCGGCCGCCCTCAGCAGCACGCTGCCCATCAGGGGAGGCGAGTCTTTGGGTCTTAGAGGAGGAGACAGCGGCTGTGAAGAGGCAGCCGGTCCAGCTGTGTTCTTGTCAAGCGTCTCCAGAGAAAAAAGCTCTGAAGTGGCAAAAGGTGTCAAACTGGCAGACTTTCCACATTTGATAGGTGAGACAGCCTGTGTGGGTTTATCAGTGTAAGAGTAAGAAGTGGTCAGTTTCTTGCTCTCTGCTTTCTCTCTGTCGGCCAGGCTGCAGTCTGCTGACAACAAGCTGCCGAGGAAGGCGGCAGAGACGAGGTCAGAGCTGTTGGGCTTGCCGCAGATGCTGCCAGGACTTCTCTTTAACGTGGAGCCCTCTGCCCCGGCCGTTGAGTCATCCACGGGGAAAGCGTAGGAGGTGTCGGGGACGCTGCACTGGAAAGACATGGGGTCAAAGTCTAAGGAAGCCATGCCGATGTCTGGCGGGCTGAGGTCCACGTCTTCGCCTGCTGAGCGGGGAGGTGAGATGAGAGCGGGCACACAGATGGGCCCGTCGTCTCCGTCGCTGTCCTCTGTGCCGTCCAGGTTATCGTAGGAGTTGCAGTGCTGCCGGCTGTCCAGCAGCTCGCCGTTGAAGGAGGCTGACAGGGCGTCGCTGCTGGAGCGCGGCCGTCGGGGACGGTACACCTTAGACTCCCCTGAAGGAGCCGAGAAACCCAATTAGAAATAACATCTAATGTGGAAGAGACAGGACATGAGCTAATTCATGCAGAGTCAAAGTGAAGCGGAGGACAAATCATCACCTTCAACGTTGTGTAGAGAACTCAGTGACTCTTCGCTCTTGGCCGACCTTAATGTGGCTGTATCTCCTCGACCTCCTGAAATACAACAGAAATCAGTCACATCCTCCTGATTAAGCTCCCGTAGTTTAATGACTCGGCTGGTTCTGGTTATGAGGGGACGACTCACCAGCCAGAGCCATGGCCTTCAGCTCGTTGGGTTCACTGGGGTTACGGTGCAGCTTGCGTTTGGACAGCGAGGATGACTTTCCCAGGTTGAAGAAAGAACGCCAACTACCCACAGGAGACTTCTTGGATTTAATTGGAGGTCTTTTCCTGTGATTGCAGTGATGACATGTTTATTGTGTTTAAATTTAGACTCTTTTCTTTTTCCTTCCTTCAGGTTTTTTTTATTTGTTAAAAAAATCAAAAACCGAGTGTATTAGATTTTTCCCCTTAAGTTAAACTCTATTTGTGTTTATTTTTTTTTTTTCTCTCTCTTTTCCTTTGTTTATAAAAATTAACCTAACAATATAAAATATTTAGAAAGTTTGTGTCATTAAGCTGAGAAATCTCCACAGCAGACAAGACGAAACAATGATTTAATCACTTTAAATAGCACAAACTCAGATGTACACTAAAACTTTCAATAGGTGGGAAAATGTGTCCAGCAGAGGGAGACAGAGTTCAAACTTTTAACACTGTAAACTTCTCTAAATAATAAAACCCTTCATATTATTTAACAAAATTTTAACCCTAAAAACTCAAGCCATTTTTGCTGTATTTGGTCTGTCCTGTTTGTGTCCTACATAAAAACAGAAGCTCAACCCTTTTGATCCCAGTCAACACACGGACAATCTTCAGGACAAACTCAGTTGTCAGATTATGAGGCTAAAATAATGTCAAATGAATGTCAGATACTATCAATCAAGCACCATAAAAGCCAAACAAAACAACAGAATCTATTACAAACAGTACTTTGCAGAAATAACACCAGATCAACAGTGACCAAGTCTTTTCTCATCTGTACATCATTCTCTCCAGCCTTGGCTTTCAGGAGGAAAATACTGGCATTGAAACAAAGACAAAACAGACATTTACATATTTACACTTTTTCCTCCAGCTGTTTTTGCTGTTAACAGTCATTTACGCTGCTATTTATCTACTATCATCACAAAACCAACTCCAGCTCAGCTCCTTTTTGGTGCCACTGTGCATCAAAAACCTCTTCTTCACTTTATTGCAGCCATAGAGGATCACTGTTATTGTTCTCAGACAGACAGAACTTTCTGCTCACTTGTTGATCTTTAGCTGCTCCTGATTGAACATTTATGTTAATAGAAGCTCTCTGATTGGTCAAAACTTTGATACAAGTGGCTTCATCGTAATTTTCAGGTCAAAACAGAGGTCTCTTGGCAACTTACTAGTGACAGTGGTCTTTTTTTATGCCAAAAATCTAATAATCATGTTATTTTTCATGTGTCAGAGTAAATACTACATTTTGCGGCTGGATTGTAAACTTTCTGAACAGGATAAAGATGCCTGGAAAACTTCTGTAGATTACCTAAAACAGTAAGCTATCCATCCCTATTTATCACAAAACAAGAGAAAACAAACCTCTCTGTGGGAAACTCGATGACGGTGTGAAACTTGCCCTGCAGGGCGGCCGGACCTTCGCCCACCTCGATGTACTTGCTGTCCTCGGTGACCGGAGAGTTGATCTGAGCCTGCGTTCTGGCCTGGGCTTCCTCCAGACTCAGAAGTTTTGTGGAGGGTGAGGAAACCAGCAGGGACTTGGGCCGAGACAAAGAGTTGTGACCTGGAGATGTGGCGGCAGAGCCGTTAATGGCAGAGAACGTATTTATTTATCTGGTTGTGTGTGTGTGTGTGTGTGTGTGCAGGTGTCTGGGTGTACCTGCGCCCTCTCTTATTAGTGAGCTGAGTTTCGTGCTGAAAAGCACATCGACGTGGTTCAGGATAAACTCCACCACCACAGACTGGATCCGTACTTCCATGAAAGCTGCTGTACCGCTGAAGCATGCAGATTCAATCTGTTTGGACCTGATGCAACAAGATACAGATGGCAGGAAAAGAATAAATGTTTAAATGCAGACAGCTGAATTAATCAGGAATATATTTCACAAAAAGCTGCTTTAGAAAATAACAGAGATGCTCTGCTATAAAACTTTGAAGGCAACTTGAAAGCCACAGCAAGCTAAGAAAACCTTTAGATGATAATCTGGTGTGTATTTTTCACAATTTAAAACACAAAATAACCTCCTTCTAAGCAGGATGGCAGCTCACCTCAGCAGGTTTGGCGCCCAGACGATGGCCAGGTTCTTACTGTGCATGTTGGTGATGTAGCTGAACGCTGCCAGGCGGGAAAGATGCCTCATGAGGAACTCCAAAGTCCTAAGATGAAATTAGCTGTCATTACACACATGTAGACGAGAAACATGACTTTAAAGTGGGAGTGTGTTACTGTGTGTTCACATCCCTCTGGAATAACCTGGAAATTTGCCGTTTTAAGTCCATATAAAGGATGGAAAATTGCAGAGCAGCATCACATGAAGCTTTATTTTAACACAAGTAACCTGGAATGTCCTGGATTTGCCAGTAGGGGGCAGCGTTCCCATACACTGACCTGTAATGCGGCGGCGGCAGCTGCTGGATGACGTCATGGATTTTGATGAGTCGTTCTTCGTCCGTTGCTGCTGATACGGCCTCCTTCAAAGTGAAGCAAAAGCAGAAATGAAAATGAATCTACGTGACTCTCAATGTAGTGACTTTGTTGATGCTACACGGTGCACAGAGGGGACATCAGTCACGAACCCCCTTCCTCTTCCCTGCTGCCATAACAACCAGAAAACATTTACTTCCCCCTCAGGGAAGGCTCTGGTGAGCTCGGAGAAGGTTTCTATTCCAAGTCAGACGGCGGTTTGCTGCATTTGTAATGACAGGGTGTGTCAAACACAATGCTATTATTTTTGGGGTGTCTGTGGTTTATAACTACAAGATGAATTTCATGAATTCCTATCAGATAAATCTGAGGAATTTCCATCTCCAACTTATAAAAATTAGACAAAAAGTTTCAGCAAGACGCGTCAGGCACATCCAAACTCACTTTTTAAAGGAATATTCATGGTGTTATTGTGACAACAGTAAAGCTGCACATCAGAATATAAAGCTGGTGTGTGTGTGTGAGGTGAAATGCAGGCTTGCTTACAGAGAATTTCTCATAGAGCTGGTAGGTGAGCAGGGGGTTGGGCAGCTCCCTGAAGTAGAGCTTACAAAGCGAGCCAACACAGTGGATGTCCTGGATGTAAACATCTTTGGTCAGGTCGGGGATCTGCTCCGAGTCAAACTCATGCCTGAAAAAAAGGAGAAAGAGGAAACAGTCCAGCATGGATTTACAAATAACAGCTGGAGTTGAATGAAAATGAACATAGAAAGGTTCAACTACTGTTTTGTTGAAGTGCTGTTGAAGTATTTTCAAAAATACCCAACACCAAGTTGGTGATCAGATCACATCAACAGAATAATCTGTTATTTTTTCTGTACTTTTGTGTTTCTTAAAAAGAAAGAAAAGAAAAACACCTACAAAAATGCAATAATGAATATTCGTATGAACAATTAAATCATCACATGAATCTGACTTTCACAGGTCAAACACAATAACCATTTAAACAAGTGTAAAATAATACAAAGAAAAAAACTTTCTTTTCTAAAACATGTTAATAACATATCAGCCATACTTTCAAAGTTCAGCTTACAGTTGGGTTTCTATCCGCTCAGTATGGTGCACAGCTGTATGCGTGGAAGGGGAGTAAAGTTAGGCCAAGTTCACACATTTTCATGTTTAGCTTAGCTTTTATTTGTGTGCTGTTTGTTACGTTAAAGTTCAAAGTCCTTCAGACTCCTGTATGAACAGCCTACAGTCCTGAAGTGACCTGCATGCCAAGAAGACGAGACATCACAGACAAATATGGATGCTACACATCAGCGTGTGGATCAGTTTTGAAGTTGTTGCATGATCGAATCCAACAAAATTAGGAAATATTGTTTCCTCCCTTTCCGTCCGTCTCACTTTAACGAGTCAGATGAAAAGCAATCTGATCTTTAAGACTGAGGTCTGTTTGAAAAACACCTCTAGCGCCTGGTGAAAGTGGTCTAGATCTGCTTTGGAGAAGAAAACTAAATATTTTCAGACTGTCAGGAAAAAAAAAAAAATCAGATATGGGGGGAGAGTCAGATTTAGGCCACTTTTACCTGCTATATGAATAAAGCATACTTAACTGACTGGAGCTGCTGGTTTATTTTAGTGCAGCTGCACTCAAATGGAAAAATGTCAGCATATGTAATACAGAGTTTCTATAATTACTTCTGTTGTCTGATTTTTTGGCAGCAGTCATCTTGAGCCAACCCAGAATGTCATTTTATTTCCAAGGAGTCAGACTTTGTCATTTTAAAAGCAGCCTTTATGAACAGTTCCTCAATTTTTCTGAAGGTCTTCCTCAGATTTCCTTCGGACATTTACGGGCGGAGCTTCAGGCCAACCCTGGCTAATCACTGGCCACCCCCCCGCTTTAACCGGATGGCACTCAAGCAGTTACAGAGAGCCCAAGCTGCTTCCAAACCACTTTTCCTTGTTATTCTAGACACCAGCTACGCCATACAGTTGGAATTTTTAAGACTGGACATGCAGAAGTTGAAAATCCCACTTTTAAGCTTTTCTCGCTGAGATATTGCAATTGGGGAAAGAAAACTTCTACGTCACAGGGGAGGCCCAAAACTGCTTCCAAACCACTTTACCTTCTTATTTTACACACTAGCTACCCCACACAGTTGGATGTATAACATATATATATATATGCGCTCTAAGGTATCTACTTATGGCCACCCTGATGTGAGTAATGGTCTCTCCCTGGCCACCCCAGTGAAAAATGTCTGGCTCCGCCACTGCGGACATTTGCTGCTTTGTCTGACAGAGTCTGGACCTCAACATTACTGAAGCAGTGTGGGATCATCTGGACGGAGAACAGAACAACAGGCAGAAACATCCAAAGAAGAGCTTTGAAAGTCCTTCAAGAAGCCTGGAAAGCTACTCCTGAAGACCAATTTAAGAAATTAAAAGAAAAATTGTCTACTAAGGTGCAAACTAGAGATGCACAATGTAATCCCCCCATCGGTATCAGCCTACATCGGCCTTAAAACTGAGTATCTGACATCGGCCACCCCACCGATTTTTAACCGATCAGCCCACTGTTTCTAAACTCTTTAAAAAAAAAAAAAAAAAAAACTTCTTATTCACAATGTTCTTGTTTACAGACTTTAAAACTTCTAAAGATGGGGGTGGGAAAAATATCAATACACTGAAATTTCGCAATATTTTCATATGCTGATATCATATTGACAGTTAAACACGCAGTATTAGTCTATTTCACTAACAAAATCTCACGAGAATTCACAAAATATCGCAAGAGTTTTTAACAGAACGATGAAATCTCGCAAGATTTTGTAAGTAAAATAGATTGAAACTGCGTTTTTAAATATCAATTTGATATCGGCATATGAAAATATCGCAATATTCCAGTGTATCGATATTTTTCCCACTCCTATTTTTCAAAGTGTCGGAAACGGATAACAAAACTCCTATTTGCAATGACTGCTAATTTTTTTAAGCTTTAATATCGGTATCGATATCGGCTCGATGAGTTTTAAAATACCGGCATATCGGATATCGGCCAAAATTCCAATATTGTGCATCCCAAGTTCAAAATGTGTGTTGAAGAATAAAACTGCTAAGACTGAACAGATGGTTAGAATTTTGCTCTGTTTTTGCCTTGTACACAATTTCCATTTACGTTTGCACATTTCTACTATTTTTATTTTCTCGACAAAGAACTGAAAGGTGGCTCAAGCTTCAGTACAGTAATTCACATTTAAATGAACCACCAGCAGCATAATAAACACAACACGTACATTAGTTCATAATTAATAACTGCTGTAAAGCTTTGATTATCACAGTGTAAGTATGAAACCTGGTATGTCAGCATTCTGTAGGAAAATCTCAAGAGAAAACAACTGCTGTTAATCTGTTTTCGTTCACAGATGCAACTCTGTCTGATGGAATTCATGTTATCATCTTTTGGATGAGAGCCACGTCAGGATTAGATGTGTGAGCTCTTCTCAGGACAGAGGACGTTTGTGTGAACCGGCATGACTATCCTAAAATCAATCTTTGGGCCAAGTTGGCGTGAATCTTCTTACCGCAGTTTCTGGATGTTTGAGGCGATCCCAGAGAGGCGGTAAATGCCGTCCACCACGCCATGCTTCTCAATGAACTCTGTGCAGCTCTTGAGGACCTGGGGCACTGCAGAAAGAGGAAATAATATTTATATATGGAAAAAACGAACAACACATCATCTCAGTGGATCAACATTTGTCTGAACTTGGTGCCACAGGGTCAGAAATGGAAAGGCTGCAGCTTTTCACTAACAAGATGTTAAGATAACCCATCTGGAAGAGGAGTTTATCTGCTTCCAGTGTTGGTAAAGGACAGCCGAACAAAAAAAGAAAAACCTCAAAAACACACGGCTCCTTGCTTCCGCTTCAGCAACCATGAATCAGTCATTTTGTTTATATGATATAAGGTCAGTGGGTATGTGTGCAAGGAGGTTCTCAGGCCTCCCACCATCACACAATCATTCACAGGATGACAGAGGGTGGGACGTTCACTGAAGCAGCTGTTCTGACAGATTCCACACAAAGCCAGTGAGAGAAATGAGGAAACAAGCTCGTCTCCTCCAGCAGAGGAGAGCGCGCTGACTCACGAATGTATCACACCAGTCAGCCATAACAGAAACAACGCCTCACACTCCTCACGGCACTCAGGCCAATAAGGAAGTGGCGAACTGTTTACCACAGCGCCATAAACACCTTCACAGGTGTTCCAGCCATCTCAAAAAACTATAAAATAGAAAATGAAATCTCCTGTTACTACAGCATACACACATCCTTTTAGCTTTTTTTTAAATTTCATTATTTGGTAGTATTTAGTTTAGGGTTGGCCCTCTTTACAGCTGGCATTAGGCTTCTTTCCCACTGGCAAAAAAAAAAAGCTGGGTCTGATCCCCCACTGGCATGCTGCATGGCCCTTGTCCCCACCGCTGTGTGTCTGATGATGCCATCACACTGGGCTTGTGCTGATGATGTCATCAGTGCAACAGGAACCAGGAAAGTAAAGAACGGAGAGTGAGTCAGGCTGTTGTCTTGTTGTATTTTTGTCCGTCCTCAAAATGGACAAAAAGCAGCGGGTTTCTGGCACAGATGGAACTTCAACGTGAATTTGTGGATGAAGCAGAGTTGTTTTGGTACGGTATGATGTCATGACGTAGGCATGTACCGCCTAACGTCATCACGTAAATTCCCAGCTCAGCCCGGGTCTGGCGTTCCCACTGCATGCTGATTATAGCCGAGCCGTTTGAAGGCGATTTAAACCCCCATCCCTTGCTGTGGGTTGGTTAAAGCCGATTGTTTGCGAGGTTTAAACAGTTTTTTTGGCCAATGGCAAAGGGGAATATGCATTGTTTGATACATTTATATGCAAAAAACACTGCTTGAATCATGGAGTTTTTAAATTCACTGGCAATTTGTGTCCTCCCACCATAATTTATACATATATTCAGATGATGCACTTAAATTTTACAAGAGGAAAATCACTGATACATAATATAAACAATGAAGGGCCAAAGATGGATCCTTGTGGGACACCACAGTTATAATACAGTCTAACCAGGTACAGAGGCTGCAAATTAGCCTTGGTTCGAAAACCCACATGCATGGTGTTTAAATGCATTTGTCCCTATTAAATTAACATACAAATAAATAAATAAATACAGTCCCAGACTTACGGAAATGTGATGTCTGTCACATAATTGGCTGTTTCTGTAGACTCTCAGACTCCAAAACCAAACTGCATTAAAAAATGAACAAGCATTTAAATTACAGATGACCTGCTCACTAAGATAAATGATTCTGGTCACTGGGGTAAGGAGAAAATGTAAAACTCTTAGATTTTGCTTCTGCGTTATGCAGCTGAACGCATGTATAAGATTTGTGCTTACCTCCCGCTGCCACCCAGCTCTGCCCACAGCAACAGTATTATAATACATGGATTAAATATTCAATATACAAAAGCACAATAATCCATTATATTTGTGGTTTGTCATCTGAGCTTAGTTTCAGTGTTCATCTGTAATGTAATGACTTTGATGATTCAACCCTGAACAATGCAGCAGTGTCTCTTATCTCTTCATGTCAAGGTAAAGAAACATTTACAGAGGTCAGGGGTCAACTCTTTCCTCCATGAATGTATGAGCAGACATGTGACCAGATCATGTTATATGAACCCGACTTACTGTGAGTGAATGTAAGATAAGCTGCCTTCATGTCCACACACACATTATGATCCATTAACATGGACAAATGGGCCCTTCAAGCTGGTGTCGACATAAAGTGAAATGAAGTTATGGATCGGGGCTTGCAGCAGAGTATGAAATGATCAGAGATGGAGTGACTGCCTAACAGCAGCCTGAAAGAAACTCCATTATCCTGCTGTTTTGTCACCGTTTTGTCACCGACACCATCATAAATGCTCACCTGCAACACAGCCCGTCTGCAGAAGATCAATGTATATATGGATTTTTAGAAAACCATTAGCTCTCATCACCTTATAGATGTCAAATCATTCTGTTTAATAGCAGTTTTCGTCTTCTCCTACCTGTAACGCTAAGCTAAAAGACTATTCAGGTTCATATTAGTAAAATCAATATTCATATGACAATAGAGGATAATTTGTAAAAATAAATGTCAAACTGTTTACACATCAGGAAGAATTGGTCATGATGAGAGATATGCAAGCAAATGAAGTTCTAGTTTGAATGTTCTATTTATGAAAAAAGCCCAAATGGAATCAGGAAACAGACTCTCTTTCCTTTAAACATAAAAAAAATAACTGGCCAGTTAAGCCCTGTTAATGTTGAATTGATGGTATTCATTAATTATTTTATTGTTCATCTCCCCTCATTCAGTCACTTATTCTTTGTGGTAATAGCTGCAATGCTGGGTTTAAAAAAAACTTTTAAAAGTACCAATATAACTCATTTCTAAAATGAGGGTTGAGTACAGAGGCGAGTAAATATCTTAAAATTTAATTCTCCAAGTTTCCTGAGCATGTAGTCATTGCCATTAACTTAGAGAGATGCACCTATCAGGTACCTGGATCCAATATCAGCTCCGATTTTGTCTAATTAGCTGGATTGGATATCAGATGAATGAGGCCGATCCAGTCAATTTTTTTATCAATATCACACACAGCAATACAGTTACAGTGATCTAGTTACTTTAATTCTGTTTGCAACGCCGGTTACGTCATCACACAGAGCAGAGAAGTGTTATTTATTTTTGATGCTAATGTACACTTTGTTATATATTTATATCTGTGCTAATTTGTTACCTTTTTTTAAAAAAACAAGACTAAATGTTTGTCAAGCCTGACATCTTCACTAACATAGCAAGAAATACGGTTCGTTCATTCAACAGGACTCAGGAGTATCGTATCGGTATCAGCTGATTCGCTCAGCCCAGGTATCTGACTGGATCAGTGCATCTCTACTTACTTTAAAAAAAAAAATTTGTTATGAATTACTTTTATCAAGTGTTATAAATTAAATTTGAAGTACATTTTAGTATACCTTTACCTATGGGGCTGGGAAAAAATATTGATACACTAAAATATCGTGATATTTTCATATGCTGATATATCGATCTATTTTACTAATGAAATCTTACGAGATTTTGTCATTCTGTTACGAAATCTCACGGGTTTTCGTGAAATCTCACGAGATTTCCTACAAGAATGATAAAATCTTGTGAGATTTCGTGGTAAAATGGATCAATATTGTGTTTTTAAATATCAAAATAAAATCTGCATGTGAAAATATTGAGATATTTCAGTGTGTCGATATTTTTTCCCAGCCCTATTTACCTATAAAGCTTTGAATGGACTTCTCCCTCCATACCGACCTGACGTTCAAACACAACCCATCTTTTAATCTGCGATCTCAGGTCTGTCTTTCTCTGCCTCGGTAGGTGATAGTAGGAGTTCATTTACTCTTCAAACCACGATCATGCTTCAGACCCTTGTCATCCTCCTTCACTTTAAAACTCGTCACAGACATGCTGATGGGGCTATTTGGGGTTGTGCAGGTGGTTGTTTGTGCTTTAATATTGTAAGGTAGCGTATAGCCCCGTTTCCACCAGTGGGTCTGGAAAGGTCCACGTTTTTTTTTTTTCGTCTCCACAGATAAAAACTGGCATGGGTACCCCTTATATCCGACCCGACCCATCCTACTTTTTTGGTATCCTTCTGTAGGGGTATTGATCTAGCCAATCCAGACCAAAGAGGTGGAGCTAACACACTGCAATCCGTTGATTCGTTGAAAAATTCATCACTTCCCGCGTCACCCGGCATAAACACAAAAAAAGGGATGACCCCTTTGTTTCTGTCATGTGTGGAGCGCTGCTAATGGTTAAAGGGCGTTGCACTGCGATGATGTCACGCGATCACGTAGCAGCGCTATCCGGTTAATACTCCGCCTCCAGGGTAAGGGGACGGTTGCTGTGGGGACGCAATGTTAAATCAACATATCCGTACCAGACCCACCTGGCCTGGCCTGGCCTGGCCCAGACACTTGGGTGGAAACGGGGCTTATGATGTCTCGTCCCCCTCTTGCTTGTGTTACTG
Organism: Atherinomorus stipes; assembly: GCA_023101725.1. Taxonomy (NCBI): domain Eukaryota; kingdom Metazoa; phylum Chordata; class Actinopteri; order Atheriniformes; family Atherinidae; genus Atherinomorus; species Atherinomorus stipes. The sequence continues at coordinate 27,357 of JALJCO010006520.1, read as the reverse complement.
CTCCCACGTTAACCAGGCCATGCTCATAAGAGAGATAATTTGATCTCAATTATCTGCCTGGCTAAAAAAAAGGCTTACATAAATAAGTAAACGGGTGTTTTGTGTTGGATAGTAGCAGTGAAAAGTACGGATATACTGCATGGTCAAGCAGATATCTTCAGTTTGATCAGATGTTAAGAAAATATTCCAGATAAAACCATGAATGAAAAAGTTTGAGCAGGGCTGTTATTTATTGACTAAACCTGTTGAATGTTTCTGAACAGCTGAACTTAAGTCATCTCAATGCTGCCGTGCACATCTGTCTGTAAACGCGACTGCTGGGGTTCACACTCGTGCTGCAATAAAACAAGTGCTTCTGGGAAGGAAAACAGGAAATTTGTTGCTCACCATCATGTCCTGAGTTGAGGAGATGCTCTCCCAGATCGCAGCCAAACACCCTCTCTCGGAGGATGCCCCTCTGCTTCAGCTTCTGCTTGGTGGGCCTGGACTTCATGAAGGAGCGCAAGAAGGTGATCAGCTTCCCGTGTTTCTTAGACACTGAGGAGTCAGAGAAGCAAGAGAAAGGACAGGTCAGACACCTCGCACGGTTTACTGCTTCACAGTAAGTCCAGGCTGGACACGACTCACACTTGACATAGATCAGTCCATGCAGCAGAGGGAAAGCCCAGACAAGCCGCTCAAAGCTGTCCCATTGTGCACTTCAGCTTCATTCTAATGCAAACGCTCTCTTTATGCATGTGTAGTTTCCTTGAAGCAAAGGCTTCGTTCTGAAATACCACCTCCCTGGCAACTACAGAGGAATCCTCCACATTCAACACCAGCATCGTCCGCTCCCTTCAAAAACAAAAGCAGCAGCAGAACTTCCTAAAAAAGAAACCAGCAGCTAATGTTAATGACATCAAGTCTGGGAATGGTTTTAAGCTCCTGAAACTACAAACTCTGCTTTGGAGAGACGTGGAAAGGCCTTCAAGTGAAGCAGACGATTCGCATATCTTTGAAGGAAGTCAACAATGACGCTGGCCTCCGCTCCAGACATCTGCTTGAAAATCTGACCTGCAAATCACACACAGCATGCCACTGATGAGATGACAGTAGCAGAGAGTTTCTGCGCTCTGGGGTCAGATTACTCGACCCGACTGTGCAGATTAAATTAACATGCCAGATCTTTTTGAGCTCAGTACATCTATTGCATTTAGACCGAGGCTTTTTAGCCATCTGATCTTTACATTTGTTCTCTCACCGCTGTCACAGCTCCAGTGAGGACATTCCAGTGTCGGGTTTCACTTTTTTCTCCTCATCTCCGCTCTTAACTGTGGATGATTACGTCATACTCAGACCTACTATTTCATTAACTGCAGTCCTCTTCTTTGATATTTGCAGACGAATAAGGGAAGCAGGAACATTTAGTGAAGATTTATAAGTGCAATACTAAAAAAACCCATTCCCAATTAATTGCAGAGCTCTTTCTCCTGAAACATCACTGTGTTTTTCCATCAACTTCTCTCGCCTGAGAAGAAAAACTGCTTTGTTGGATGCATTTTTCACTTCTTGCGCTCTGTGTTTGGCAGACTTTCACGTCTTATTCATTATACCTGCTCAAGACTTCAAACAAGAGTAAACGAACAAGTTTCAATTTAAAGAAGAAATTCAATCAAAGGAGAGCCAAATGCACAGAGATTCAGCTTTCTTTGCACTCTCCCACAGCTGAAAGTAGGCCACTGCCTTCAGGCTTGCAGATACAAAACAAGCTGAATGTGTTTGGAAGTTCATGCAAACACAAAAGGTTTCTGCAGAGTCTTTACTCACAGCTAATTTAGCCATTAGCCAGGGGTGAAAATGAGGATAAACACGTCCTGCCATGAATATCAGCAGCCACTGCTCATCTGTAAGAGCTATTCATCTACTCAGGAATGATTTAACTGGGTAGGATAACTTAGTTGAGGTTATATTCTTTTGAGAAAATATTTATTTAGCCAAGTTTCTTTGTTCTTTCTTTATTTATAAGTAGGGATGCACGATAACCTTTTATGTAAACCGATAAATTTCAGCTCCTTAAGGCCAATACCAATAACCGATGACATCATACCTAATCATGACATCAATACTATAAACTAAACCAAAGAGACTTTTTACTCTTTAAATGAAGAAATTTTTTCTAGTGAAAAACCTTCAGCAAGCCTCTCAAACATTTTCTAGAAGATATCAAACAAAACTAACTGATAACTGATCTCAAATACACATCAACTTAAAGTCAGGAGTCCCTCCACCGTTTCTGTTTGCAAACAGTATTCAAACTGAGAGCCCCTCCCTCTCAGGCTAATGGCCGCCTCGTTCTTCAGCCTGCAGCTTCAACGACTCCTTCAGAGCTCAGAAGCGGGTAAAAGCCAAACCAATATTAACCCTGGTTTTCCAACGAGCACTATCTAAGGCTCTTCGGTGCATCCGCCATTTTTTCCTCTCTTTTTTTTTTCCTTCAAGAGTTCGAGTGACTGGCGTCTGCTCCAATCGTGAGCTTATCCACACACGGCGTCCTGCCCTTAGCTCTGTCACTGGCTGGCGATATCGCCACCCAGAAGCACAACCAAACGACCACAACAAAACAAAGCTAAAGAGCGAATTACAGACAGGGGGAGAGGGAGTTGCATTCAAACGCACCACTGCACGCAAGTAGAAGCCCAAAGGCGCGGTTTGAGACGGATTTCACTTGCTCAAGTCTAACGTTTCTTTTCAGGGGGAAAACTTTGGGCTCTACCTTTAAATAAGGTGCATTGCTTACTGATATAGAAATAAAGGCTCCTTTAACTGATGCAAATACATGAATCGGGATTACAAACTGAAAAAGTGAAATCGAGAAGTAAAAAAAAAAAAAAAAAAAACAGAAAATGATGCACTGACAAGTTTTCAAACACGTTATCTGAGCAAGTCGTCCTGAAATTGGACTAATCGGAATAACAATTTCCTGTTATCGGCCCGATAGTTATTGTGCACCCCTAATTATGTTGTGGAGATTAAACCTATAAATATTAGAGATGCACCAATCCGATACCTGGATCGGATATCGGCTCCGATATAGACCCATTAGCTGGATCAGACATCGGATGAACGTGGCCGATCCAACATTCTGATCCAGTCTTTTCTGTTTTTATTAATATAATAAATGTACACTTTGTTAATTAAATTAAGTACATTTATATCTGTTAATTTGTTACCTTTTTTTAAAAAAAACAAGGCGAAATGTTTGTCAAGTTTGATACTTTCACTCACATAGCAAAGTGTGTTAATTTATTCAACATTAGTATCGGTATCAGGTATTTACTGATGCGCTCAGCCTGGGTATCGGTATCAGATTGGATCAGAATAAACTAGATCAGTGCATCTCTGATAAATATGATGTGGGGTTTAGGACTAGCATGCACCAGGTTGGGTGCATGTTTTTCTTTTTTTAAACAGTGCAAAAGAAGAGGCAATCAAAGAAAAAGGTTTTTGCTTTCTTACAATAGATGAATAAACAGTCAAAACTTCTGTTTTTTGTTTGGACAACAGACTTCTTTTAGTGAAGAACTTGTCAGTGTTGCATTGACGGCTCTTTTGGATCACGTTTTAATTGGAAAAATGTCCCCAGTGATGAGTATATTCTACACAGGCCGCTTGTGTGGCATGCTAAATGTATTTGTAAATGACAGCTTGAGTGCATTAAGAATGCAAACATCCACATCAGAGAAGAGCTAATGAACTGATGTGAGAGGAAAGCTTTGCAGCTGAATTAATTTAACAAACTGCGAACAATGCAGAGAGAATAATGCTCAGATATTTCAAAACAAGCAAAAGCACACAACTGAGGTAAACGGGTAAGAAGTTAGTAGTGATGGTTCAAATTGCAGTTAAAAAATATCAAATGAATGCCATTTAATCATAGTTACTTCAACTTTTTTGGCTGAAATGTACAATTTCCTTCATATCCAAGACCGAATAAGCCATTCTAAGTCGATCGTGAGCCATTATAAAGTAGCACAATAAGATCTTACTCCTCATCCAACCCCTGCATCAGCATCTACAAACAAAAGCAGTCGTTCCATCTAAGAGGGAAAATGGAGCTACAATTCTCCCCTAAGGAAGAAATTCCTTTTGCGCTGCTGTAGCCGCATACAAAACCGCTGAGGCAGCTTTGTTTACTTACTGTTGAGGCATCAAAAAGGGCCTTCAGTATCACAGAGTGGGAAGGAGGAAGAGGAGGAGGAGGAGGGGGAGCTGACTGTGCAACTGTGGCTTATACTGACACGTCGCAGACTGACTGGAAGACACGAGGAAGAGGAGTTCAGTCACCAGCACGCCTCAGAGGATGGACCGCGACTCCCGTCTGCTTACTGTCACAGAGGATGACAGCCTGGAGGCTGAGCATGCTCAGCCCTGAGGTTGCCACACACACCAGCTGGGTACGAGACTTTAAGGGGCTGATGGAGGCTTAACAACTTCCTGTGACATTAATTATGACATTTACAGCATGTGGCAATTAACAAGGCATTCCAGAAATTCTGTATTACAACAGGATGCAGATATCTTCCCACTTTTACGGTGAGCTTGATTCATACAGAAGGCTGTAATGTTTTACCATTTCCAATTAAATGTTTAAAGCTCCATGACTGATTCAGATAACAACAAGGCCGACCTCAGGAAAGCTGTCTGCAGAATATGAACGCAGGGGACGAAGATAAACAGCTGACATACAGCAGGAGGCCACAGCTCAGGGTTTTAAATGACGTTAGTCACAATAAGACCACACAAATACAATACCACCAAAAGAAGTTGCAACTTGGATTTAACTGGGAAAACGGGTGCAAGCCTCCGACTGGAAAATACTGAAGTGATTAATCTCTTTTAGCTGGAAACAACTGATGCTGTGAATAGCTTCTTGTTCCTTTAACAGCCATGTTGGAGAACACATCCTGTAATCATGGAAAAGATGTTTTGTTTCAGTCGGATCAGATTATTGGTCTGCATAAAGTAAACAAAACAATTAACAAGACTGCTGAAACAACTCAAGTTGGGCTAAGAAATGTCCATTATTAAAACATGGAATGATGGTGGTGAACCAACATCTTCCAAGAAGAAAACAGATCCGACATCCCAGGATTCACCAGGATCAAACAGGAGTAGTTTAAGAGAACAAAACATCATTATTATTTATGGATTTTCCACCAGCGTCCAGACATTAACCCCAGTGAGGAACTTTAGGATGTGCTGTAGATGCAAAGGAAAACGTGTGCAATAACTAGAACCAAAGATGGTCCAAGAAAGTCTTTTTTTTTTTTCTCATTGTTGTCTAAGATGTTTTTTTTTAAAGCATTTATCAAGTCCTGTAAGAAGACTAAGAATAAGTCAAATCAAAACATCTCTTTAATATGGATTGGCTGAGACAAAATGGTTTTGGTGTGCAAACACAAATAAGTCTGGTTATCCAGGTGACACTCCATATAAGAGATCAGGGTAAAAACAGGAAAGAAGGATGATTATAATGCCTGAGGGGGGATTAACAGGTTTCACTTGCAGCCTTCAGCTGACTGTATCTGATGAGGTTCTTCCCAGGAGACCCCGGTGAGGGGCTGCGAGGAGGATATGATCATCAAGAGGGGAGCAGAAAAGAGGCCAAGCATTACAGCAGGAACAATTACAGGCGTAATGGCAAACATCATGCCGTTTCCAACCCAGAACCCATGGCCTCATTCCTTTCAATTAGCTGAGAGCTTTTCAGCCGTTTTCTTTCCGGACCAGAGGAAAATTCCAGTTTTACTGCTAAACAGTAGTGTCACAGCTTCCTGAAGCAGAGCAGCAATACCGCAGAGCGAGTACGCTGAATCCAGACTGCAAAACTTCATACAACAAACTGAATATATAAGCACTAGTGGGTGTGGCTGTGGTGAATTGGAACTGTACAACGGTCTCATCTCAGTGTTTTCCTTGCAACCAGCACCCCACTGAGACTCAGCAGCCATGGACACGCATGTAGGCTCTTGAGCGGGAAATTCAAACCACCTCCTGCTTTGATGTGGAGTCTCAAAATCACCCAATCAATCAATTATCTTGCTTTATGATGCTTTCAAATGAAAAAAAAGAGAATTTTCCATTGATATGACAGCTGCAGAGACAATGTTTGCATTACTTGTGCTAACAGAGGGAGATAGTGTTTGTGCATCCACTGACTTGGCTCCTGCTGGTGTTTCTGCATGGTGCGTTCAGTGTGTAAACAACAGAGCAGTGTCTGTCTATTGAAAAGCAGTCATGGGTGATAGCGGCCTCTTGTTTCTACAAAAGAGTCAAAGTGTGCCGTGACAGAGGCAGCAAAGTGTCTTATTGTTTCATCGCTCTGGACTCAGATGGGCCCTGTCTGTTTTCCCTCTACCTAAACTAATTATGCATGGTGTGAGAGCAAATAAAGTAACAGCAACAAGAGATTTTATCAACCCAATAAACAGCAAACGGGTGTGACAACTTCAATTCCAGTTTTACAGAAATTTGATAGCAATAAAAAAGTAAATAAAACAAAAAAAAAGTGCAGTTCAAGGGAACACTTGAAATTAGATGCAATCCAACATGACAGCTATAGATTCCTTTTTTTTTTTTTTTTTTTTTTTTTTTTTTTTTTTTCCCTTCCACCCGGCCCAAGTCTCCGAGTTTAAAAAATTCCAAAACAAAAAAACACACCCCTTACCACTTTACCAAAACATTCTCTCCCTCTCCCCCCCTTTTGTGTTTTTTGTAAAATAAAAACACAAATACCCCCCTCCCCCCGGGACGCACAAAACACTGGTGTACTTAGAACATATAAAATGATAAAAATGAATAAAATGGCCAAATTAGAAGATATAAAACACGAGACAAAATCTCCATTAAATTAATCTTTTGAGTTGCATGTTATGCTTGGAAAGTTTAAATAAATTTCAGTCCTGTAAACTAGCATCATTCCCCTCTAAGTTACCAGTAAGGATAATTATTAGCAATCAGAAAAAGACCTTACAACAACTAGTCTATTCAGATTTTAGTGTAATTTTTTTCATTAACTCATCTGGTAAAATATATCCAACTACAGTAAAAGTTTCATCAGATGCCAAATACACAATTTAAACAAGAAGAATTAAAGTAAGCCATTTATTAAAGATATTTAAGTTACTTTTAATGCTGATATTTTGCCGCAAACTGGACATTACAACGTTAGAAAACGCAAAATGGGAGGAAAATATCATATCCTGACGTCTTCAATCATAAATCTCCTTATCATTCTTTAGTTCTTATGGCGAAACAAAAAGGAAAAAGAGCCACATATCCACAAAAATTAACATTCATATCGCGTCAAAGCAGGAAACTCCCATAATTTCAAACTGTCCTACCTCTGCTCCATAACGCTGGACTTGCTCTGAAAGCTCAAAAAGCCCCGAAAAACAATTCGCTTCTTTGTCCCGTAAACTTTACACCTGTTTAAAACAACAAGAGACGCCTTCCACGGGGCGACCAGGTGTCTTAAAGACAGCAAAAGTTTGAAGTTTGAACTGGCCGGACGAGGCAGCGCCGTTGACTCCTCTGACTGCTGTCAGCTCGCGCCTGCACCCTGCCTCGCTGACGCTGCCTTCAAGTGCGCTCGGAAATATGACGACTACAGATGGTACTCCGCGTCTTGAAAGCCTCATGCGCTGTTGGAGCTTATTGCGTAAACTTGACAAGTTAATATCCCCTTGCAACTCCATATCTACCATCAGTTAACATAACAGTAGCGACGCATACCTTTTACGGCATTTCAGCACTTTAAGAGCATTTTTTTAAACAGCTTTCCCCCCCTATGCTGTATACCAAAAAAGTCAAAATAATTAAAGTTCTTCATCACGCAAAATCAGATGCTACTGTATCAAAATTGTTTTTGTTTTACAAAAGGATGACAAACAAAAGGGAAAACATAAAGTTTAATTATTCAAAAGTTAATGTTTCCTGAAACATTGAAGGCAACACTGGATCCAAGCCACAGTAAAGTTAAACTTCAGGCTCTCTCAGCTAACTGCATCCCCACTTTCACACTATCAAATGTTAATAAATGCTTAATATGAGACTTGTTTATCTTGTTTATAACCATCTTCCCCTGGCTGGTTTAAGGAGTCCATCTAACAACTTCCAGACAAACACACTGTTCTAACTGTTCTGGTGTCAATTTCAATAAACCGAGGGGCCAAATCTGGCTCAAACAACTTTGCTTTGCCTTTAAGTAAACTTCCTTCAGATGGGCCAAGTGGGCCCCAGAAAGCATCATCGTATCAGCTCATTAAGCAGCTTGAACCCTCAGAAGTTGAAATAATAAACAAATTTGTTGCTCTAATCAAAACACTTCAGTCTGGCTCCACAGCTGTTTCTATGTACTTAAATTTATATTGTTTACTACAGTTTGAGAAGCTTAATTCATGTGATAAAGAATATTCAGCATCAGCATCTTATGTCACATCTCAGATGTTGCTATTAAACAACAATTTTACCTCTCAACCACTTTTTTTTTTTAATCTAAAAACTGCATCCAAACACAAAGAGTTACTCTAAAAGCCAAATGACGAACACAACCATGTGACAGAACTAGTTGTTTAATCTCATTTATCTCGTAGTGCTTTAAAACAACCCAAGTCCTGGTTAATTAAGAACTACACAAGTGAACAGGATGTAACGTAGCAAACAGCTGAATTTTATTCATCCATCATCAAACCAAAGAGCTGAAATTGTTTCTAAAAAATCTTATTTAATTCTTCACCATATATGTGGCTACTGCATACTCCCTTTGTAAGCAGGAAGCAGCGAATTCCTGTCATGATATCTTATTCCATGTAGGAACATAAGAGCCGTGTGCGTTCAGCCATGCAGCAGCTATTTACATAGATACCAATAACCTATTTGACTTGCAGGGAAGTGGGGGAGAGAGGAGGAATTGTGTCTTGGAGGTGAATGCAAAGTTTATCGTACCAAAGCGGAACGTAATGCTGTCAAAAAAAATTAACATGGCAGTAAATATGAATTCCTACCAGCTGGCTAAACGCCTGCGTGTTTTGCAACCGCAGAGGAAGTGTGAGAGTTCAGTTTCTGTAATGAGGCACTGATGCGAGTTGCAGCGATAAAGCTTGATGTAAATAAACTGCTTCAGTTATAACAAATAAGCAACAGTTAGACAAAGTCTGAGTTGTTAGAAGGTAATGAAAAGCAGCCTCCTCCTGAGGAAAAGGTGAAATGACAGCAATGGTTTTTCTCTGAAGCTCCGAGCGGCATTTTTTCTCGAGGCATCTCGCATAGTTTCACAGCACCAGGAAATGATCGGAGATCCTTGGGAACAGGAGGACAAATCGTACTCTGTCTCACACATTCTCTCCCCGTTTCCCTTCCTCTGCCTCACATAACCAGCTGTCTTGGCTCACGTATGCTCACAGCTGCCCAAATCACTGGTCCCCGGACACGATGAAGAGGGGAGCAGGAGGAGAGTGGGCTCTGCATCTGGGTCAGGTCTACTGGGCTGTCTGCAGGGGAAAGAGATCTGACTGTCACTGTCTCTCAAAAGTTCACAGCTTTATTCATTTTCCCACATGTAAGTCAACAAAAACAGATTTTAACTGACTGAAGCAGCTTCGCCTGCACAAAACGCAAGCACGCCGACTGTTGAGTTAATAAGCTCCCGGCTTGTATGGTCTTGATTTTAACTGGAGCACGTTAACAATTTCCATCCAGCAAAAAGGTTAGTGGTGAGCAGAGCAAGGATATTTTCCAATGCTGCGTAGCTCCCTGCAGGAATGTGCTCTTTCAGTCACCATGGAGAGGGAGACAGAGCTCCTAACTCTTGCGGGACAAAGCTTAACGCTCTATGGATGGGTTTACAGGCCCCTTCATTGTAAAAGGATTAAATAAATCAAGGCTGGTTGAGACCTTGCACCATAGCACTCCTGCAGCGGCCTTTCAGCTTCCACCCAACAGATGCACACAAACACAGCTGGCCTTCGTCCACACACGGCGTACATTCAGCAGCTCCGAGCAATGCTGTAGTAACCTGGCTCACCCCGCAAGACATTAGCATGCACCTTAAGGGGCCACGGCAGATAAAAGAACAAGGCTGGAGGGTGACATTGTTCTCTTTTGAGCCTGACTTGGTATTAACAACATTTCTGCACAAAAACCCTTTTTAAGACAGTTCTCCATCTTTGCAGACAGGTGGCATCAAAATATAGTCAGGAAACATGTTTGGACAAATCTAAAAACACATTTATCACATACTGAGATGGTTAATAGAATTTTAGATGAAAGAGAAGATAATAGATTCTGTAAGCAAAAGATTTGGAGGAAACACGAGTTATCTGCTCTTTGCACCGGTTGAAAGAGAAAAACTGTTTGCACACTATGCCGTGCACTCTTGGCTGTAAATGTATAACTAGAACAAAAAAAGGCTTATGAAGGCGTGTGTCCAACGTAGCGTCATTTCTTTTTGTTTAATTGTTGCCATTGAGGAGTCGTTAGATGAAAAGTACTCAACACCAGCAACTTTATCAGAACACCTCACCCTTTTTTTCCAGCTGCCCTCGTTGCTTTCAAGTTAAAAATCTAAAAATGTCCATAAAATCTAAAAAAAATGCCCATAAAGTCGCATTTTGTTTCCAATAGAACATATCAGATCACATTTTACCATTTCATGGAAAATATGAGCTCATTTTAAATCTGATGGCAGCAACACATCTAAAAAAGTTGGAAAAGGGACAAACAAAAGGCTGGAAAAGTAACTGGGACAGATTAAAAACAACCGGAGGAGCATTTGACAGCTAATTAGGTTAAGTGGCAACAGGTCAACAACAGGGGTGGGAACCACTTGGTTCCTTGTGATACAATATCATGATATTTTGCTTATGATAACGACAATATCGTGATACAGCAATTCTGCAATGATTGATATATTGCAATAAATTTAATCCATGATACACAGTCGTATGTGTCACTGCAGACATCCAGAATTTAGTGAGCAAACAGAATCCATTTAGAATAAATTACAAAAAATTTTCATGTGAAATTAATAAAAACAGTAAAACAAACTGCGCAGTGGTTCTTCTTAAAGGAGTATATAATAAACATTTCAGTCTGGGTGGTCAATGAAAACCTGGACACACATTTTAACTTGTATTTTCCACTCGTGTGTAAAGTTCACACAGAAAGCCTGCAGACTGCACATAGATATCAGTCTGAAGCAGAGACGTTCCTACATGCTGCACCGCCCCAGATACAACAAAATGCCACGAGATTTCGTAATAGAACGATGAAATCTCGTGAGATGTCGTTAGTAAAAAAAATTGATAGTGTTTTTTTATATCGATATGATATTGCAACATAAAATATTGCAATATTTCAGTGTATCGATATTTATCACACCCCTAGTCAGTAACATGGAGCATTTCAGAGAGGCAGAGTCTCTCAGATGTAAAGCTGGACAGAGGTTCAGCAATCTGAGATCAACCACATCTAAAAATGGGATATTTTGATGCGATTACACAGCTGATGGTGTGATCTTCAGAGAATTAGGAGGAAACTGTGCGCATTAAACGGAGTTGAAGGTTAAACTGGATTCTAAAGCCAGACATGATTCTCTACTGGAAATCTCAGCATAGATGTAACATTTCCAGAAATCACTGTCCGAACACATTCACCCTGAAAACCACAAATGCAGGTTCACCTCCTAAAGCACCATCATGCAGAGAAGAAGCCATATGTGAACACGAATTAGCAACATCGCCGTCTTCTCTGGACCAAAGCTCATCTAAAATGCTCTGAGGCTAAATGGAAATCTGTTCTGTGGTCGGGTGGATGAAAATCTAAAGGCAGGGTAGGGGATCCTAGAAAAACGGTTCGAGCAAGCTACATTTTAAGATACAGCCCCCAAAACCACACCTCCAGAGCGCAGGAGCGTGTGCACGGATGGTTTACAAACAACGATAACCGATAACAGCCGAGTGGAGTCTGCGAGTAAACAGAGGAACTACGTTGTGTGTTAAGCGTTAATTTGCTCACCTCCAACTCCTTCTGCAGTAAAACATCCACACTGCAAACATCAACACCTCCATAACTTAATTTTTTTTTCTTTTCGGCGCATTTTAAGAGCAAACAGCTACACAGATAGCCTAACGGCAGCGAGCACGCACAGCGGGCGGGTGGGGGAAGAGACAAACGGCCTTTGAGTTTGATAGACATATCATTCAACCAATAAGCACGGGCTGTTCAAAACAACTGGATTGGGTTTTTTCAGTCCTGTACGTTTCACAGGTGACTAATCTTTTAATCTTTGTGTCAGAGCATTTAATTAATTGTCTGCAATCAGGGTGTGAAGGAGATTTTAAGCAATATAGTAAAAAAATGCTCCTGGAAAACATCATCCACCCTGCCTTTAAATTTGAAAGAGAGGGAGCATCCAGCTTGTTATCAGAGGACAGTTGGGAGCTGCATATCTGATGGGATGCGGTTGCTTTAGTGCCTATTTCCATCCAGACAACGTCTCTTCCAGGGAAGGCTTGCAGATTCCAGCATCCATCACCGGCTGCAGGCAGGCCAGTGCTGAACTGGTCTCCCTGCAGCCCAGACGTTTCACCAACAGAACACATGTGGAGCATCATGAAAGCAAAAATCCTGCTATGAAACCAGAACGGGACACCATTCCTCTCCTAAAACTCCAGCAACTGGTCTCCTCACTTCCCAGACGTTTCCAGACAGATCGCCGTCATCAGATTCAACATGAGCTCACACTTTCCATGAAATCATAAAACTTCTCAGTTTCAGCATCTGATAAGTTGTCTATGATCAACTGGAAATAAAATATGGATCACAATGATTTTTAATCAATTCATTCTGTTATTGTATACATTTTACTCAAAATTTGTGTTTTCTGCTGCGTGTAAAACGTCATAGATGATCAGAATAAAGAAATAAAAATACATGTTGCTGCTAATATTAATAATGTGATGATGCAACCAGTTGATCTAGTAAGAAACAGCAAAACACACACAGATGCTCTGAGATTAATCATCTTCTGCCACTGCCGAACTTCTGAAAGAAATCCAACAAACCACCGTTCAACTCAAAACAGTTGATATTCGGTGTCCATCTGTCTGTAACGAATCCTCACTCTCAGTTGTGACAATCTGATTAAAAGGGGACACGTCTTCTGTTTGATGCTCATGGTGGAAAAACAACATTTAACAATCTTTCTATGAATCAAACACAGGGGAAGGAAGTGTTTCCAAGCCTTCTGTTAGCATTTTTCTACCACAGAAAAGCTCTGCAGACACAACCCTTCCCCTCTTTTAACCCTACACCAAAACGTGCACAAGATTTTCTGCAGAGTACAGACTGAAGCGACACCTCAGTTTCACAACAGTATGCAGATATCAGAGTCACACAGTGCAAACATCACTCAGGAGGTGAGGAGTTAGTTTATTTTTGGTTAGAAGGTGGTGGCACACCAAGTTTTTGTCTACCTGAACTTAGGCTGTAGTGGTTTAACGGGTCGGCCACCCATGCACTGTCCTGTATTACACTCTCCATCTCCAAGTCTGCATGCATTCCCATGGACAGATGGACCAACAGACATTTGGATGGATGGATGGATGATGGAGGCATGAGAGAATCAGAGGGAGAGAAGCACTTTAAGTTAGAGAACAGAGCAACTGTGTACGTTTGATTTCAAATGTCAAACAGGGAAAAAAACTAATAATCAGAGAAGTGTTTCTACAATTTAACATTAGAATTCAATTTATCTAAAAGTAGTTTAATCATGTTGGGATTATGTCTCCCACTCATATCACTAACACATCTGCACATGAAGGATTAACAGGAAACGCTGCAGTTATGTGTGCGTGGGTGAGTGTGGAGAGAGCAGACAGGCAGGTGAGGTGTGTATACCAACACGCACAGGGAGGGAAGAGACTCCAAGAAGCAGGCTGCAGACCAGAGCAGGGGGAGGCTAAAGCAGAGGAGTCACAGTCAAATGCAACAAATCAAGACACATGCCAACCTAGCAAACAATCCTGCGCTGTGAGACGACAACATGATTAATGACGCGCGGTGACAGCGGAGAGCAAACGTTGTGAGGCTTCACACATGTGCAGGTGCCGTACATGGTTGTTTATTCTGCAGGGGATCTAAATACTGCTCTATAAAAATATAAACAGATAAATTATTCACATGACCTGCAGATATTCTGCAATGAAGCAAATGTTTTATTAAAGAAACAAGGACACATGCATAACAATTAGGGCTGGGCACATTAACATGCTTTTGCATTAATCAGTTAACATTTTTATTTTTAAGCGTTGCAGCCGTTAACAACAGTTCTCTGTCAGATAGACTCCAGACCACCGAACCGAATTAAATCCCATATTTAGATATTCAGCCCTCTTTCTTAAAATCCTGGATAGTTAAGTGCATTTGAGTATTTCTGCACTGCAACAAATAATTTAATTTGATGTTACTGTCATTATTTTCTTATTTCATAATGCTGCTGTAACGGTGTAATTCCTCAGTCTGAGATCAGTAACGTACATTTGTTACAAGTTCTGAACACACAAAAAGGCAAACGAGGCATTTAAGAAGGGAGAAAAAGGGTCTAACGGTTTGGGATGGCTGTTATCACACATATTTACCATTATGAGCAGTTCAGAAAGAAGGGCTCGCTCGCTGAAAACTCGTTCCTGGTGCATGACATCCTCTCTCTTCTCTGATCTCCATCCAGTCAACCCCATCTTATCTTTTGCTCTGTCCTTTTCTTTTTTTTTCCTTTTCCACAAATGTTCTCCTGAGTTACTTTGACGAATCAGCCAAAACTACCAGTGTGTTGATATCCACTTGCTGGTGTGTGACGCAGTGCTGAAAAGCAAGATGCCGCTTTAAAGTGATGCAGCGTGCTGGAAAAATTGGAAAAGTGCGGTTTTAGTCTCTGGATGTTGCTAGGCAACTGCGGCTCTAGCAATGTGCATCATTGATGTCACTATACCATCAAAACTAGTCAGAAACGTACTTTTCTGGTTAGTAAGTTACACAGTACTACTTTAAAAGGTAAAAGAAAATGGACTTTCCCTCAAAATCTAAAAGAGCTGAGATTTTAATTTTAATTTTCTTTCTTTGACAGCAAACACCTTTTGGCTGTAAACAACTTATGGCAAGAAATTAATCAGTTATTGTCCATCTGCATTTAGAAGAAATGCAAGTTCACACAGCTTTGAAATTAATCCTGCTGACTTGTTTCCTTTTAACAAATAAATCCTGAAATTTTCAGCCTTTTTTGTCAAATATATTTGATTTTAATACATTAATGCTTAAGTTGAGATTCATAAAACATATTTTACCTGCTACTGTGTAAAGGGAATACGAGTGTTCAAAAGCAGCCTATAATGTTGAGAAGCCAAAAGAGACTTAGCTTTTTTTTCTTTTTTTTTATTATAGCAGAACTTTTAAATGAGCACTATGTAACTTTCAGACCTTGACAATGTTTGCATGACTTGTTTTGTGATATTTATTTTGCAGATTCCCAGCAACATCATATGAGTGAGAAACCGCACTTTATAACCGTTTTTGGGGGACGCTGTGTCACTTTATTGCATCATGTACCAGCAACTGGATATCAACACACTGAAGCTGAATTATCAAAGAAACCCAAGAAAACGTTATTGACAGAGGAGAGAAAAGGAAAGAGAGAAAGCGACAGAGCAAGAGAAAAGATGGATGTGGAATTTTCTTACGGGGGAATCTCACTGAAAAATCTGCCAAAATTCAGGACTGTCACTTTCATTTTTAATTGCGCAACATAAGTCGCTCCTGACTGTACGTCACATCAGTCAAAAATGCATCATGAATAAGAAAAAAACATGTATAAGTCGCACCGGACTTTAAGTCGTAATTATTTAAGTTAGGGTGATTTTCAGATTTTTCATATCCTGCTCGTTATTGCTAAAATTACACAATCAGTCCAATTCCAAAGTTAATGTCTGTAAATGATCATAAACAGCATAACTAAGAAGGATAAACAGGTTTTTTGAGGATTTGTTCTATTGCACAGCCTGATGTCCAAAATGAACTCCTCTCACTGAGATGAGGCTATTTTGGGATTTTTGCCCTAGGAGCAGAATATAGCTGTTACAAGCCTAAAGCACCCTCTTTTGACATTAGACGGTAATATTTACTTCTTGGCTCATGTCACTCAATATGAATTGATACTTAAAAATATGTGAAATTGTATATATTTTCATATATAAGTCGTACTAGACTACAAGTCGCACAAGCCACCAAACTATGAGGAAAAAGTGCGACTTATAGTCCGGAAAATACGGTACTTTGAAATATTTTACCCCTTACAACGCAATTAATCATTAAAAATCCTCGATTAATCACGATTAAAAACTGCATTGTTGCCCAGCACTAATAAAAATCAAACAAAACATCAACATGCATCAAATCATTAAAAGCAGTGGGGTGGGAAAGCAGTTACAGTCCAACCTTGGACTAAGGAGAGTGCACTGGAACGGTTAATGCAAGATGCGTTTCAGATCACACCCAAAAACTCAAAGAAATTTGCTGTTTAAGAAATCTCAAACATACAACATTGTGTGTTTGGAGCGACTGCTGCATGTTTTTTTTCCGGCTCTCCATCATCATCATCTCGGCTATGGAGTCTGAGGCTTGGAGTTCAAGTTATGCTCACCCTCCCTGAAGGCAGCACGACGGCTGCGACTGAGTCATAGCCACGGATTTGGAAGGTATGACGTGGATTTGTAAAGGGTTAATCATAAACGAACACTAGCATGACGCGAGCTGCCGTTTTCGATGGCAGCTGCTCTGTGTGACGGCCGCTGGACTCCAGCTTCGCAGAGCAGCCGCTGAACGCCGTTAAATGAATCTGCACGGTCGTCTGCGACACATTCGTGTGGAGGTGCGTGCCAAACAGCTTATCTGTTTGCTCCGGACACCAATAGATTAGCAGTTATTTGCAGTGGATTTCCATAGAGCTGAGTCAATATAACATGATTAGTGAGCTATTTAAGAGGATGACGTGTCAGACTGATGGCTTTCCTTTCACAGGAACACGCTCATAAACTGAGTCATCCTCATAATGTTTACCATCGCTCAGTAAAAGGCGAGGAAGACCTCCTACAGGACTCTGCTTCATCTTTAGGATCCATATCTAAGGAATGGTACGTCATATACTGACAACCTTTTACCTGTTAGACTGCAACACACGTATGAGCCATGCCATCCGTCATAGACCTACCCGCTCTCTGAAAACAGCTGTATGAGTCAGACATGAACTAGCGTGAGCAACCCCCTCTAACACGTTGCCTGTGGATGGACGGAGGGAAGGAGCAGTACCTGGCTTTGGCACAGAGTTGGTCATGGACTGTGGCACTTTATCATTTATGAGCTCCACACACTCGCTGGGAAAGAAGCCAACCTGGACAGAGAGAGAAGTGGGGTGAGAGGGGGGTTACAGTCAGAGATGAGGATGGAGAAAGAAAACTGCTGCATCTTTATAAAGCTCATTCTGAACATCGTTTTTAACAACTGAAATTTACTCTTCCTCTTTGGTCAGGTTCCAGTTTTACACCTAAATACAAACTTCTTTATTATAATTTGTTTTCCCTCAATATATATGCACACAGAATAGATATAATGAAAAAAACGATAAAGATAGATAGAATAGATAGAAAGATAGAAAGATGGAATGACAGAATAGATAGAATGATAGAAAGATAGATAGAAAGAATGATAGAAATATAGAAAAATAGATTGATAGAAAGATAGATGGAACAAAAGAACGATAGAAAGATAGATTGATGCAACAATAGAATGATAGAAAGATGGATAGAAAGAGAAAGAATGATAGACAGAACAATATCACAATAGATAGATCAATAGAAAGTTTGATAGGTCGATAGAACAATGGAATGATAGAACAATAGAACGATAGAATAGAACGATAGATAGAATGATAGATCAATGATAGATAGCTTTATTTTACAGACACAAAGTCCAATAATAAATATAAATATAATAATAATAATAATAAATAATGGATATACTGGTTTAAATAACCCACAGATTACTGACTGACAATCACCTAATGGAGAGAGGTTGTCCTGGCAGATTTTACCACCTTCATAATGCACAAGTTTGCACACGTTTATACCAAACAACATTAGTTGATGTCTTTATTGTACATTTGTAAAGTATTTTATACACATTTAAGTAAAGTTTTAAGTCAATGAGGCTCACTGTGGAAGATCTGTTTGAGGGGACCAACTGTTTGCAGCTGCCGACTACACATAACAGGGAATCAGTGAGAATTTGGTGGTTATGAGGAGAGAATGCAGCCTCTGTTTGGACCTGCTGATGCCCAGTTGAAAACATGTTGAAATCAAAACTTTTTTTTTTTTTTATCTACTGTGTCCAAAGGAATCTTTATACAAACATCTCTGCAGCTGTGAAGGATAATCAATTTGTCTCCCACTCAGAGCTCAAACTTTAAATCAGTGTCAGATAAAGGAAGCATCAGGAGGGCTCAGCACACTGTGGCTTCATGCAGCTGTGCTGCTAAATCTGCTGCACGGGTTTTGGGGCACAGAGTGTTGAATCTGTGCTTTCGGCTGAGTTCAGGTTGACATTAACAGTTACATCGAATATTAAATGGAGCCAGTCGAGCAATGCAGTGAGGGTGATGATGGGGGAGTCTGACGCATGATGCAGAGCCGTCAGGTGAAAGGGCAATGCAGCATCATCCAACTAGAAAACGCCCTGGTCTGAGACTTAACCCTTACAGGTGACTGAGTCACACAAGGTTTGCAAACTACCGCAACAAAAATGAAGAAGTAGGTCACCTGACGCACAGCTGTTAGACAAAATGGACAGATTTAAAACTCTTAGGTTTTGTTTGACATTGATAGACCATGTAAACACAGAGACCTGATAGTTTGAATTTGAAAGTATAAAAATATTTAGCCAAGAGTTAAAGAGGGATGGTCAGCCAATGCATCTCTGTCCATGTAGGTGTCATCTTTGTCAGAGGAGGTCCAGATCTCCACAAACTCAGCGACATCATTGCTAATTTGCATAAAGTTTGATTGTATCTCAGTTTTACCGCACACGTTACATTTGGTTTGAAAAATTTGTAGTCAACAAGGTAAAAGAAAAGCCTTTAAATTTCCATGTTCTTATTGGGAAATATTAGGGGTGTGGCAGAATATCAATAGACTGAAATATCGCAATATTTTATGTTGCAATTTCATGTGGACATTAAGGGCGCATTCAGAAAGCATAGTCCGTGAGTCTCGGTCCATTTGAGGACTCGTTTCGGCTTGGGGCCAAACGGGCCAAATGAGCTAAATGGTCCAAACCTTTAAAATAATGTTCCCAATCTCAGGTGGCGGCGCATACAGATTCACCGTAGCTGAGGACAAGACGTACAACAATCAATAAGGTTCTCACAGCTTCCGTTTCCTCCACAAAACATTATTTTTGTGCATATTTAAAAAGGAGCTGGATATGATTTCATCAGACCAAATATCGATTAAAGCTTTTACGTCCTCATAACTCCACGTCTGACCACGAGCCATCATTAGAAGCACTGCAGTCCCACACGTGCATTTGTTGTCGTGGCGTTTACAGACTTTGCCCAACGTTTTACCTGCAATACCAATTTAATTTGTTAGGCATGCACGATATTGGAATTTTGGCTGACTTCGACATGCTGATATTTTAAAACTCATGTGGCCAATAACCGATATCGATACTGATATTAAAGCTGAAAAAAATAAGCAGTCATTGCAAATAGCAGTGTTGTTATCCGTTTCCGACACTTTGAAAAATAAAAGTGAGAAAAAAATATCGAAAGATTGAAATATTGCCATATTTTCATATGCCAATATCAAATTGATATTTAAAAACACAATATCACTCTGTTTTACTTACAAAATCTTGATTTCATCATTCTGCTAAAAACTCTTGCTAATTACCGACACCTTGGAAATATTTGTATATGGTTTCACTATAATTCAATTTTCATTCCCTCCAGAAAGTTACAATATCAAGTATTAACAGAAATTGACAAAGACAAATTACCCAAGCAAAAAAACATGGTAATATAAGAAATCTGGGATTGCTGTATTTTTTATTGCATATATTTCACCCTTTTGTGTTTGTTTTGATAGGTAAAATTCGAAGTATTGCAACTTTCTGAAGTTCTATATTCATCTTTGTAACTTATATTTATTTCACCAAGTTCAAGAACAGCTCTGTGAGCACATTTTTGGTTTGATTGTAATAAAGACTACATTTTCGGGGCGGTGATTAGCTCAGTTGGTTGAGCAGCCGCCCCATGAACAGATGCTACAGTTCCTCAGTGCAGTCGGCCCCCGTTCGATCCCCGGTCCAGGTCCCTTTGCTGCATGTCACTCCCTACTCTCTCTGCCCCTTTCCTGTCGCTATATACTGTCATACAAAGGCCACTAGAGCCCAAAAAAATCCTTCAAAAAAAAAAAAAAAAAAGATTACATGTTCTAATTTGGATTTAATAATTGTGAATTTTTTGGGACCCAATATGTTACTAAAGTAGATTAAAGTTTTCAGGTCAAATAGCTGAGATTGGGCTGAAAAACAAAAGCAAATAGCATGAGTGAACATTTTTTATGCTGTATATAAAAGGCAAAAGTATATACAGTATAAAAAAGGGCCAAAAGAGGCTCAGACCTTTAAGATTCAGGCAGATTCCTGACTGATGGTCTGTCAGAGAGCGCTGCTTCTGTTTGCACCCTTTCGTAATGATCACAGATAAAACAGCTGCTGTTGTAAGATTGTTTGAATGAGTGCACTAAAAAGCTGGGATTGTAATGCAAACCTTTAACCACACTAGCTTCAGTCTGACAGCACATAAAGGAGTGTGTGAATATAAACCAGGATCTGTATCTTGCTTTGTTTCTCTGCCATTTTATTTGAAGTCTGCTTTGAAAAGCAATATTCTTGTCTGGCCCTGAGGCCGCGCAGTAGTTTGAAAGTACCTGAAAGCCGTGCTTGCCCCTCCACCATGTGGTGTCTTCTTTAGGGGGCATGTCAATCACAGACACAATGTCGCCAACCTGCAGGGAGCAACAAACAGCAGAGAAATGAAAGTTGTGACTCTTCTTTTAGCTCTAACATAAGATGCCAGCTGCCAGTTTGCTCATCTTTATTCTCTCTACTACGGATAGACCATACATCGGCCGGCCAATATTTGCTTTTTTTTGCTGTATCAGCATCGGCAAATACATCTGGTGTGTTGGGTGATACCCCACTGAGCATAATTTTCAGTCCTCTGTTCAATGTTTCTTTTTTATACATCTATTTGAGGTGCTTTGTTCTTTTTTTACATTAAAAGTTGTAAAATTACTTTACATCATATCCTTCATTATATTAATTTGAAAATCAAATGCAATATCGGCTCCAAATATCGGGAGGTTGTATCGGCCATCGGCTGATTAGATATCGGCTCTAAAAAAAATCTGTATTGGTCGATCCCTTCTCTCTACAGACAACAAGCAAGCATCAGTCTCTGCAGCGGCATCGCTGTGTGGGCCCACTGGCAGATACAAGATCTGCCTTCAATAGTTCATCAATTACAAAGATGTTTTTTCTTTTTCTGTTTGCGGATCAACATGTGGAACTCTGTAATCACAGAACCCCAAACAGATCATGACACGGATGGTTTCTCGCTGCAGCTGTAAGAGTTTTCAGAGGGGGATCAGTCATGTGCTGCTGAGGCGGATCAAAATGACAACATGGAAAATGCGCATCAAGAAAGAAAGCGCTAAGTGTGCCTCCCGACAATGTGAGTTTTTTCTGTTGATAGCACCAAACCCCTTCGTTGCCTCCGTGTTATTTCAAGCCACAAACGCTACATCTACAATTCCTGTGCAACAGAATGAGTAAAACTCACAGTGCTCGTAATAAAAACCAGCCTCAACTCACTCAACACTTTAACCCACCGACGCCGAGCCGAGAGACTGGCGGAGCCGCTTCTGAGGCAGCAGGCAGCGGGGGGCATCTAACCCTCGAGATGCTAGTTGGAGAGCTCGAAAAACTACGTAAAAATGTAACCAGTGAACTCACCAACTCTCTGAACACAGCCTTGGCTCCGATTAATGCCTCACTTCAGTCAATAACCGATACGGTGGCGGCTCACGCCAGCACAATTTCGGAGATGGAAACGGCACTTTCCGCTCACTCAGATGGGATATCCACTCTGGAAAATGAAGTGTCCACACTGAAGTCGAAGCTGGAATCCACCATGCAGGCGAACGAAGCTTTACAACTGGCGGTCGAGGATCTGATTTCCCGCTCCAAACGTAAGAATCTCCGCATCATCGGTGTTCCAGAAGGGGCAGAAGGGAGCGACGCTCGACTCTTCATGACTGAGCTGCTTAAAGAAGTAACCGGCGACATGCTGCAGGATCTGGAACTGGAACGCGCACACCGCAGCCTAGCTCCAAGACCGTCCGAAGGTTGCCGTCCCTTTATCATCCGTTTTCACAAGTACTTCCATAAAGAGCGTGTACTGCTGTGGGCCAAGAAGAACCGAGACATCTCGTTCCGCGGCCAGTCTATCAGGATCTTCGAAGACTTCAGTGCCTCACTCGCCAGAAAACGGGCCAAGTTCAACAACGTCAAATCCCTGCTCTACAAGGATGGCATACGCTTCGGCATGGTGTACCCGGCTCGGCTGCGGGTCACTATCAACGGGATGACGCGCGTTTTCGACTCGGCGGAAGATGCTGAACTCTTCTATCAGAACTTAAAGAGTAAGTGAGCTGTATGAGCTAGCTACAGACAGATGTTTCTGGGTTTCTCGTTTTTTGTGAGGCCGATTGAGAATAACTTTGGTGGCTCAGAGTGACTACATGTTTAGAGGAGGAGCAATTTTTTTTTTTTTTTATTTATGTTCCTGTATTGGTGCAGACATGTTGCCTGTTTAAGGAGGCACCCTCTCTATAGGAATCCAGTGAGATGTTATCTCCTGCTTACTCTCCTGTGTTGTGGGATGGGTTTAGGACATCTGTGTTACAGATTTTTCTTTTTTTCACTCTTGGACTCTTGGAGCCAGTTAAGGCTTCTGTTCTAGTTCGAACACACAGGGCAGGATTCCTTTTTTTTATTTATGTACTTGCTTGTATACCTTCTTCTTGTACATTTATGGCACTTTTTACACCATTCTATGTTACTCAGTTGATTAACACACCTTTTTTATAATGGTCATCCTGAATGGTTTCACCCAAACTTATTATAGATGGCTATCTCGGACCACGTGATGGGATTAGGATCCATCAGGTTTACAAGCTGGAATGTAAGGGGACTCGGTGGTCCTATAAAAAGGGCAAGAGTATTTTCACACCTGAAGAGCCTGAAGTCTGAAATAATCTTTCTCCAGGAAACCCACTTGCGTATTGGCGACCACACTAGACTGCGGAAACCCTGGGTTGGCCAAATTTTTCATTCAAGTTTTAATAGCCGATCAAGAGGCACAGCAATACTTATGCATAAATGCTTGCAGTTTTCCCCAGAGCAGATAATCTCAGACCCCAATGGTCGTTTTGTTATAGTTGTGGGAATGTTATTTAAAACACCTGTTATCCTGACCTCCGTTTATGCTCCAAATTGGGATTGCCCAAATTTTATGTCAGCTCTATTTTCACACCTACCAAGCCTAGACTCACATCATTTAATACTCGGAGGAGACCTTAATTTAGTAATAGACCCCACACTTGACAAATCTAATTCAAATAACTTATCCATGTCCAATATGGCAAAAACCCTTATCTCTCTCATGGACCAGATAGGGTGTGTTGATCCTTGGCGGTTTTACCACCCAAGAGCTAAAGATTTTTCATTTTACTCTCCAGTTCACCACTCTCATTCACGTATTGATTACTATTTTGTAGACCAAATTTTAATACCCTCAGTTAAATTATGTGAATACTCGTCCATAGTAATTTCAGATCATGCCCCCATTCTGATGGATTTGGAACTCTTTCCGAGGCCTAGACATTCTCAATGGCGACTCAACACAGAATTATTATCCTCAGATGTTTTCTGTGAACTCATATCGGAGAAAATATCCTTTTTTATTCAGACCAACAAATCTGAGTCCACTTCGCCCTCCCTCTTGTGGGAAACTCTGAAAGTAGTGTTACGAGGTGAGATCATCTCTTATAATGCTAGAATTCACAAGCAGAGAAAATTGCGACAGTGCGAGTTGCTTGAGGCAATCCAGCGCATCGACAGACAGCACTCGTTGACTCCGAATGGCAATCTTAGAACTGAAAGGCTTAAGCTTCAAACAGAATTTGATATACTTTCCACAAATAAGGCAGAATCACTCTTAAGGCGTACAAAGAGCACATACTATGAGCATGGTAACAGGACCAGCAAACTTCTTGCTATGCAATTGAAACGTCAAGCTACAGCACGTTCCATCATTCAGATTCGTAAAAATCAGTCTACCTTGGTCTCAGATGAAAATGAAATTAATGAAGTATTTACTCAGTTTTATACCTCTCTTTATAGATCAGAAGCGCCACCCGACAAAACCCAAATGCACAACTTCTTAGATAGCTTAGTTTTCCCTGAGATAGACAATACCACTAAAAGCCGCCTTGATGCCCCACTCTCTCTAGGTGAACTTTTGGCTAACCTCAAATTGATGCAGAATGGCAAAGCGCCGGGACCGGATGGCTTTCCGGTTGAATTCTTAAAGAAATTTTCCAACCAACTTGCCCCTTTGTTATTAGATATGTTTAAGGACTCTTTGGAGAATGGAGCACTTCCCCCTTCTTTAACTCAAGCCTCAATCTCATTACTTCCCAAACCCAATAAGAATCTAGAAGAGTGCACCAATTGGAGACCAATCAGTCTGCTCAACTCTGATGTAAAACTATTGGCGAAAATTCTTGCCAATCGTTTAGATCCATGTCTTCCCGAGATCATTTCTGACGATCAAACTGGCTTCATAAGAGGCAGACAGCTCTCTTCAAATATTCGTAGATTGCTTAACATAATACTCTCCAAGCCGAACCCAACTGCAGCAGAAATGGTCATTTCTATGGACGCAGAGAAGGCCTTCGACCGGGTAGAGTGGGAGTACTTATTCTCAGTCCTCAGTAAATTCGGGTTTGGTCAAAAATTCATTACATGGATTCAGTTGTTATACAATAAACCCACAGCATGCGTTATTACCAACTCTACCCGGTCGAAACCATTCCCATTAACTCGAGGCTGCCGCCAAGGTTGTCCTCTTTCACCCATTTTATTTGCTCTCGCCATTGAGCCACTGTCCCTCGCCCTAAAAGGTTCTTCATCTTTCACTGGGATTTCCAGATACGGAGTTGAGCATAAGATCTCACTTTACGCAGACGATTTATTGTTGTACATTTCGTACCCTGATGTCTGTATTGGCAGGATCTTGGAAATCTTAGATACGTTTGGATCCTTCTCAGGCTATAAGCTAAACATCAATAAGAGTGAATGCTTCCCTCTTTAATGATGCTGCAAAACTAATCCCAGCCCAAGTTTTACCTTTTCATTTGAATACCTCCAGTTTCCGTTATTTAGGTATCAACATCTCAAACAACCTTTCCTCTATTTATAAAGATAACTTTTTATATTTACTTAATCAAATTAAGTCTGACTTCAAGCGCTGGAATGCCCTCCCTCTTTCCCTTTTAGGAAGAATAAATACAATAAAAATGAACGTACTCCCAAGATTTTTATTCCTTTTTCAATGCTTACCTGTTTACCTTCCAAAGTCGTTTTTCAAAGATCTTGACCAGCATATCTCATATTTTATATGGGCAGGGAAGACCCCAGGGCAAACTACGCTACTTTACAAAGATCAAAAGAAGAGGGTGGCCTCTCACTTCCCAACTTTTTAGCATATTATTGGTCAGCCAATATTCAAAAAATCTACACATGGTATAACCTCCCTAATACTGGTTGGTGTCAGATGGAAGCAGGTTCATGTAAGTCTGTTTCATTAGCAGCCTTGATCTGTGCTCCTCTTAACTCCTATCCTTCAAACTACACCTCTAACCCAGTCGTTTTATCCACTGTGAAAATTTGGAAGCAGTTCAGGCACAAATTTAATATCTCCTCCATCTCATCACTGATGCCCATCTGCAACAATCACCTATTTTTTCCCCTCATCAGTTGACACGGCTTTCAGCGTGTGGAAGAATAAGGGATTATCCTGTTTTAAGCAACTTTTTATTGACAATACCTTTGCTTCCTTTAACAGCCTTAAAGCTATGTTTGACTTACCGCAATCTCACTTATTTAGATACTTTCAAGTCCGCAACTTTGTGCGACACAATATCCCCAACTTTCCTTATCTACCTTCTGATTCCTTTACTGAGACTATTTTGTCTTTTCCCACAGATCATAAATTTATTTCAGCAGTTATGAGATTAATTACATCTTCCTCAAGTCCCCTAGCAGTCAGAAGTATTTGGGAAAAAGAGCTGGGTATCACCTTTGAAACTGAATGGTGGAAAAGGGCCCTAGAAAGGGTCAACACTACATCACCTTGTGCCAGCCTAACGTTAATACAATTTAAGGTCGTTCACAGAATACACCTTTCTAAGGTTAAACTTAAAAAGATGTTCAATGTAAGTGACATGTGCAACAGGTGCTCTGTTTCCTCTGGTAATCATACCCACATGTTTTTTTCATGTCCAAAGTTGGATCTATTTTGGTCCTCCTTTTATGGTACACTATCAAAAATTCTTAATCGACCTTTGACCCCAAGCCCCGCCATCTCCATCTTTGGTGTCCCTGCCGACCCCAGCTGCTTTACTCGTGGGGAAACAGATGTTATCGCTTTTGCTTCGCTTGTGGCTCGTAGACGCATCTTACTCCAGTGGAAGGACTCTAAACCCCCTCCATCTAATTCTTGGTTGAAAGACCTAATGGCTTTTCTTTACCTAGAAAAAATTAAATACAGCATGAGAAAATGCTCTGATCTCTTTAACAAAACTTGGGGTTCTTTCCTTTCTTATGTTAACTCTATTCAGTCTCTGGATGATTAACACTTAGATCATTACATGGAGCGGGGTGGAGCTTTTCCTGTCTTGACTCGGTCAATTTATTTATTCATACATTTGGTTGTGTTTTTTTTTTGTTTTGTCTTTTCTTTTTAAATTACTGTCATATCTGTAAATACACTTTTCTATTCTCATCAGTATTTTAGTACTTCTTGTTTTATGCCCTGTGTTTTGTTTTGTTCAGCTGTTCATTCTTATGTTTAAAAAAAAA